>VNJW01004272.1:0-33310 GCA_008042615.1 Drosophila auraria | reverse complement strand
GTAGTTAACCTGGGCATAACTTTTAGTAATACCCTAACATGGAGCAAGCACATTAATAAAACAACTGGTCGCACATATGGTCTGTTGCGTCAGCTTGCTGCTTCTAAATCTTTTATACCAGAAGAAATAAGGTTATTAATTTCCAAAGTTATTCTTATTCCTACTCTCTTTTATGGAATCGAAGTTTTCGGCCATTGCGATGCGCGGGGCATGCAAACTTTAGTGGTCGCTTTTCACTCAATTGTGCGTTATGTGTTTAATTTAAGACGCTATGACCCTGTATCACCTGTCTTGTAAAATTCTTGACCTTAACTTGACCACCTGGATAGAATATAGAACTTTAATATATTTTCACAAAATTGTGACGACCAAAGAACCTATATATTTATATGAAAAACTTTCTCCTGCGACTTCGCTAAGGACGAACAATTACATATGCCCTCGAACGCTAACGCTTTGCTCGAAGAGGCAGTTTCTTATTAATGGTATCCGATTGTGGAACAATCTCCCTCATCAATTCAAATCAATTAGGAGCGCAACTCTATTTTCTGATAAAATACATAATTTCTTGAAAAATAGTATGAATTAAATTAATTAAAACTAGTAAATAAAATATAAAATAAAATATAAAAACTTAAAAAATAATAAAAGTTCTACAAATTAAAAAACCGAATTAAGCAAATAAGCCATATAGTATAAGTAAAATTTCTGTTACATGTTAGCTTTATTAATAAATGTTTCTACTTAAGTATTAGTTTTAAGCGAAATTGTATTGAACCCGAAATGACTAGCGCAATAATAATAAGTGAAAACTTGCAGCGCTGGGCTAAAAAATAAAAATAAACTTAAACTTAAACTTCAAAGCTCCTCAGCGAGCTGAGATTTTCAAGCGCGCACACCGACAGCTTCAACTGAAGCTGGCGCTAATTACAAATAAAATTAAATTAACTTAGAAATCGACTAATTTGACCCTCTTGTTTCTATGGCAGCTTTAAGCTATAGTGGTCCGATTTGGATAAAATTTTTAATGTTTGGCTATATTTGAATTAAAAGACCACTTACTAAGTTTTAATAGAAAATAGTCCCATTTGGCCAGATAGTTCCTATAGCAGCTAAATGATATAGTATACCGATCTGGCCCGTTCCGACTTATATACTACTTGCAATAAAAATAATATTTTATGCCAAGTTTTTTTAGATAGCTCTAAAACTGATAGATTCCACCGATTAACGTTTTGCCTTCCACTTAGTTCCAATTAAATTAGCTCATCAGCTTGCTGATAAATCAAACTGGTTTGATCGATCAAACAGAGCTGAACTGAACTTACAGGTGATCAGCTCAGCGTAGCTTTCAGTGTGCGCACTTTCAAGCAAACAAAACGTTTGTTTTTTTTGAGCTGAAAGCTCTCAGCAATAAGTTCCGCTTTCAGCCGCTAGTGTGCGCTTGGCCTAAATCCCGGCACTCCCCGTCGCTCCTTTCCCGTCAAATCAGGCTTTTTTTGAAAGACCATTTGCTAGAAATATTTAAAAACAGCGGGGAACGGGAATTATAGATTTTTATTTTTGTTAAATGCTTTTTTCCGATTTTTTTTTGTGTATGTCCACATAACAAAACGTATTTCAAAAAAATGATACAATTATTACTGATACTGTTTTGTCGATACTAGGACTTAAGACATTGTTAGATGGGATCATTAAATCGTTACTTTTAAGATTAAGATTATCCCTATATTTTTAAGAAAAATACCTCATTTCTGACTTTGGTCGGTTTGTGACGAAATCCAAGAAAGGAGTGACGCCTAGCTTATAAAATAAGCTTACGTATACGTAAAAATCGTTTGAAAATCAGGAAGAAGATGCAAGCATTGATGAAATTATATACATATTATTACAAATAAATTTGTTGGAAAACTGGCTTTTTTAATAGCCTTTTCCATTTTTTTCCCCTTTTCTTGATCGTTCTTCCCGTCAAAAACAGTTTTTTTTTTAAGGAAAAGAAAAATGGAAATGGATAAGAAAATGATGAGCATTTTGGATTTTAATAATGACTGCCTCCTGGAGATCATGAAATATATCATTGCTGATTGCGAGTTGAACAAAAAATATCCAAATCCATCGAGGTATGAGGACATAGAAAACTTCGCAATGCTTCATACAAACATCTAGGAGCTGTTAAAAATGTATCATAAAGAAGTTTACTACCATCGGCAACTAACTAAAATAGCCAGCTCCACACAGCTGATAGTAGATTTTGCACATCTGCAAACGACAATTGCAAGCCAAGATGAGGGCGATGCATATTGGAAACTGTACTCCAAAGCCATCAGAGAAATCAGAGATGTTAAAGTGATGGTTGACGCAGCATCTTCTTATCCGGAATTCCCGAAACATTTTCAAATGATTAAATGCGCACTTGAAAATAAAAAGTACCTGCGCTCTGTTAAATTGGCTTTAAATGGTTAGTTTATCCTATCATTAAGTTAATGTATATAAACCCTTTTGTACTCTCTCTATCCATTATAGGTTATACCCTGGACGACTTGAATAATTTTGGTCACCTTAAATATCTCTATCTAGACGTAAGGATGAGTGCACAAGCCCTGATAAGTGTCTGCAAGTTAAGCCCCCTATTAAAAACGTTGGAGTTGAGAAGCACCGAAATTAGTGGAAGACCTCAGTTTCGCATTGCCGCAAACTTGAGTTCCTGACATTTGTGCCGAAACCTAATGTTGATGGATCCGAATATGCACCGCTGGTACAGCTACCCAGCTTGAAAGAAATGACTATCCATGGAGCCTACAAGAACGGTTCGCTGTTAACCATTTTCCAGGCGATGAAAAACTGGCGGAGAGCTAAATATAATCCGTTGACAGTGCACTTTACTGAGACCCTACCTCATTTGAGTAATGTTACGATTGTCACAAGTAACTCCGTGCAATACTTCGAGTTCGCAAAAAGTCCTGAAGGAATACAACTAAAAACCTCTTATAATTTTTATGAAATATCTAAAGACAGGCGTTCCCTGCATCAAACTCTCGCAACCATAACCTTAATTGCAGCTAACTTTGGAATCAACTGGCGTTGGAGAAACCTTATCTTGGATGGATGTGCGACATCGGATATCACCGATTTAATTTCTTTACTAAAGCTATTCGATATAAGTAGCTTGACTGTAGAAGAATATGATGACAAAGAAACATCAATACCAAAACTTTTCGGGTCGTTGATACCGGACGGATTGTTTGCTTTATAATCAATTATAATTAACCCAAGAATAGCCAAAATTGATACCTTTGAGCTCGTCAAAATAAAATCAATTAGATTCTTGGAGTGCGGCTTCTCCGATTGGGAGTCTATTGACATTTTAAATCAACTTACCGAACTGCAAACTCTGAATATCGATGTTGACAAGCAGCTTGAAAAGACGTATTCAAAGGCACTGTGTAATCTGCTAGACACCTGTCAGGTGTTCGCTTTTATCAAGTGCAAAGATTGGCGCATTGAATTTAAGAAGAGCCAAAAGATTCCAGTTCCAAGTAATGGCATTAACACACTAAAAGTTGTTGACGAACACAGAAAGGGATCCCTAAATGAGCTCTTGAAAGCCTTGACCAACAGAAATTTTAATGCCAATGATGATGTGGATATTTCACATTTGAAATATTTACATTTTAAAGATATCTTTAAGGTGTCAGAGGTCCAGACCCTCAAAAAATTGAGAATTGCATTAGCAGATACAAATGGCATTGAGAAATTGTCCGACCTGACTGAGCTAGAGGAATTGACCATATGGCATAGAAAGGGTTCCCTGATACAGCTTTTCAACAAACTGGCTATGCAGGAGTCACCATCACTCCAATCTCTACAAGTTAATTCAATAGATCTTTCTCCTGAAGAGATTATAAAGGTCTCCAAGATAAGGTCTCTAAAGAAACTAAAATTTTGTTGTCGTGAATATTGTGCAGCTTGGGCTGAGCTAGCTAATTTAGATATTGAAGAACTTACTATTGAAACTAACTCTTCTGTGCAGAAATTATTTGAAGCATTTGCTATAAGGAATACAACTCGACTTCAGTATCTGAAAATTAAGCAAAGAAATCTTAACACCTTGGAATTAGAGGAGATCTCTAAACTAAACACTTTGAAAAGTTTACACATCTGCAATCTGAGCTTAGAAAATCTTAAATTTCTTCAGAAATTACAAAACTTTTAAAACCTAAGTATTTTAAATTCTCAAGGCGGAGTCTTTGAACTTAATTTACCAACTCTCAAAATATTTAGGATACATCGTTCGATTACTTTGATGGAATTTGAATGTTTGCGCTAACTGAAAAATTTAGAGTGTCTGGCCCTGTCCACGTACTTTATTGAGGGTTTACATGTTGTGGCTGATATGAAATATCTCAAGGAACTTATTATAAAAAAATCACGATGTTTGTTCAGTGCCCAGGCTTTTGCCAGCAAAGATGGGCTGAAATTAGAACATCTTACTGTACCAATTCTATTTGTTCAAGAGTTAATCGAAGTAACGAGTATTAAATCGTTGAAAAGTTTACATCTTTGCTTTCAATTTACATATAATGTTTTCGATCAACGCCAGGACGGGCCATTTGAACTTGGTCATCTACCACAACTGGAATCCTTGTATATTAAAATGATAGAAGAACCCATAGGGTCCTGGCTAGCCATTTTGGAGTCTTGCAAAAATCTCGAACGCTGTACAATTGAATGTGCGTATGATAGCGATGAGAACATTGTAAGGAATGTGAAAAACATTCTGAAAACAATGAGAGACCCCTCGCTTCAAGGACCTTTAATTCTTACCGTGCTGTTTGATGGATTCCTTGAATATTCCCAAGTAAGTTTAAAAATTACAAATCCCGACCGCCATATAATTATTATGTTTGTATATACAGATGGAGCACTTTGATGATGATTATCTGAAGACTTACTATAGCTTTTATGAAGAAAAGGTAAGGAAATTTGCTATAAACAAAAACGAAATCAATGATCATGAACTTAATATTTTCACGTAAGGAAAACTGCTCTACTGTTAGGCCAAGCGCACACTAGCGGCTGAAAGCGGAAGGCGTGAACAGCGGAGCTGGAACCGGCCGTGAACCAGTTGGCTAGCACTGGTTCCGATTTCGTACTAGCGCACGCGGTGGCTGGCCATGATAAATTTTCGACGCTAACTTTTAAAAATTGTTTGCAACTCTCACCGAGGTTGTACCAACATGCACGGTATCCCCAACGATAGGGAAAATTATTTATGAATTTCAATTTAAAGCTTAATAAGCTCATTCCCTCAGTTTTTGAGAAATTCTAGTTTTTCTCCGACCAGATTAATGAACACTGGTTGTCTATCGATAAAAGCGCCTCACACGCCCTATCGATAAATACCCTGCCTAATATAAAATACAATTGACATTTTAAACAATTGCTAATACGGCTATGATCAACATTTGCATGTCCCATTATCGAAATCGATACTCTAAGCATTTTGGTGCATGTTTGATCAAAATCCGTTCAGCTGTTTCCGAGGAATTCCGATTTGAATACGGTTCGCAAAATGTATGACGTCACACTTGCGTAAAGTTGTCGTAGGTCAGGTAACAACAGATAGAATGAGAGAGAGCTCTAATCATGGAGCACTTAAAGCTACTTGGTGCACTTTAAATATTGTCTGATAATATGTGTTTATAAAATTATTCAGAGCTTAAGTTAAGAAATATAAGTGTACTCATAAACTGTGCGGAGAAGGCGGCTAACATTGCCAGGACATGCCGATCCAACGGGGAGCTCCTGGGACTGTTGGTCCAGGAGAAGAGCGGGGCGGAGGCCAATGCGCGCTTCGACCACGACTTTAAGACCCTCGCCGACGTCCTCATTCAGGAGACCATCAAGCACGAAATGGGTGGACTCTTTCGCGCCATGAATGAGAGTATCTTGGGCGAAGAGTCGCCTAATTTCACCAACAAGCTAGGGGAGAGCGTGACGATTGCTGTGGGGGTCGATGAGGAGGAGACCGCCGTCTGCCTGGAGGCCGTGCTCAGTGACCACGAGGGAGCAGCCCGAGCACTAGCCAGCGATGCCCATCGAGTGGTTAACTTCGAGAGCGAGAAGCTGGGCGTGATTCCAGAGCTTCCCTGTGACATTGACTACGCCAATCTGGGCATTTGGATCGATCCAATTGGTGGGTTCTTTCAGTAGTTAACTAAGGGATTTACTTAATCCTATTATTCTTCTCCCATTAGACGCCACCGCTGAGTACATCTCCGGCGACACCATGTTCACGGACTTCCCGAGCATCACTTCCACTGGGCTGATTGGTGTCTACGAGCGCGACACCGGAGTGCCGGCAATGGGTGTCGTGGCCCAGCCCTTTGGCGAAAAGTTGGAGGAGAAAGTGTACAGCTCCTCTATGTTCTGGGGCGTGTGCCTGCTGGTGGTCACAGCCAACAACTGTAACTTTGAGGCACGCGACGAAAACCGCCGATTGGGCATATTCTCCAGCTCAGAACAGTCCGATATTCTTCAACGGTTCTCGACCTAGGCTACGAATGCGGGACACAAGCCTTTAAAGATGATCACTCACGAGGTAGATGTTTATCTGCTCAGCAAGGGATCCACCTTCAAGTGGGACACGTGTGCTCCGCAGGCCGTTCTGCGAGCCCTCGGAGGCGAAGTCCTCGATTACGCAGCTAGTGTGCCGGAGCAAAAGCCCGTGCCGTTGACCTATCTAATGGAGAGCTCCGACTCGGATTTTAAGCGAAATGCAGGTGGCATTATTGCCGTGCGCAATGTGGATGTTTGGGAGGGGCTGCTTGCCAAACTGGCCGATCAATGAATGTCGTTGTTACTGTCGTTGTAATCTCATTACTACCTGTTGTAATTGTTGTATGTGTGGCAAAATAAGTCGTAGTTTTTTGATAAGACATCCCGTGACAAAATGGAAGATTCGATATACAATCGCTATTACCTCAACCTTCCTTAACAAGTGGACACTCAAAAACACCCAATTTAATGCTTTAATTGATCTGTAAACTTTATTGAAAACACAAAAAAATGGAAAAAGTAATCTAAACAATATCTGATCATTTCTGGTGATGATCGACGGATCGACTCTAATATAAAAGCTAATCGTAATTGGTGTAAATTGTTAAACAAATGTGAAAGAAATAAAAATGATCTCCCTGGGACCGGATAAGAATCGTCTTAGAATACAAAAAATTAAATGATTTTCATCAAGCTTTTAGAAATACACTGGCTGTGGTGTACACTCAACTCTATAAACTAGAATATTAAACTCACATTCATGTCGTGAAAAAGGCTTAGTCCGAAATAGCTTGAACTTATAGTTTTAGAATCTTTTTTAGATGTGGAATCCTTATGAGACGCGTATCGTTCTCCGGGCCCTCCATAACGGTGCAATTGAATTTGCTCTTCTGATTAAGGTACTCCTCTAAGTACTTGAAGTTCTGGGTTTTATCAAAGCCTGAAATTAAGAGAGCTTCATATGCATCTGCTGAAGCTATGTTTGGGCTTCGACGCCTACCTTCAATGTAGCACTTAGTGGCGTGTATGTCGTGCAACAACTTGCTGCTGGTGGGCTTGAGATCCTTAAAGTTCACATATTCCGAGTTGCCAAAGTCATAGTATAAAATCAATGCCTGGTCATCCTTGATCTCCTGGCAGACCCCGCGGTACCACGTCTTGTCCTCATTGAAGCGCGCCAAGCATATTTCGCCAATGCTACATAATAAAATAGTGACTAACAAGTCTTGTTCCCATTCTCTATGAGACACTCTTACCAAGGTACATAGTTGTCGACTGCATTGTGGTCGCATTCACCATGACTGGCCACCAAGGTAAGAATATTCTGTAAGCTTTCGGCCTCCTTCTCGTCCTTGAAGTGGACGCCGGTCACGTATCCAGTGTTCCGCATTCCCTGTGCACTCAGCAGAATGACATTGACATTATCGCCCAAGGGGATAAGCTGCCTCTTTACATCTTTGAAATAGTATCGAACAAAGGACTGCGTCGCGACCGGGGTCCGGATGTCGTTGTAGGCAACCAAAGGACTAAAAACAAATATAATTTTCTTCAGAACTCATTCCCACATGTCTTTTCATTTAGTTCATCATATCGAAGCTACGCGCTTCTTGGAATTTTACGACTTTCCAAGAAAGAAGTGTCTGTGTGTGTGTACTCACGGCATACTGATGCAGAAGAACTTGTGTCTCTGCCAATCCTTAGTTTGGCACACTTCGCTGCAATACGATTCCCCGCACCGCTGGCACTTCAATCTAGTCACTTTTCCGCATATCACGCACTTCATATCCATTTCGCCAAAATCACAAATTACAAGATCTTTTCTGAGACGCGGTCAAGGAATGAATGAAAAGTTCCAGAACGAATATGGCGGCCTAACGGCACTCTTGCAAGATATACTAATTTTACTTTTAAGTGCGATAATCGCTGATCTACAGCGAAATTTTAGGATTTTCTACTTGCAGACTCTGTTCCCTGAATAATGGGCGAAAATCTGACGCGATTCCACGCTTAGTTATTGAGTTTTTATATAATTTCAATAATCAAAAAGGTCGCGCGCCAACGGAGAGTGGCAGAAAGAGGATTCCAAAGGCAGTGTTGTACAGCAACGACAATGTGATTGGATATAGTGTTGCCAATTTATGTCCGTCAAATTAGCGTCGAAACGGAACGGTGGGAAATGGAACACGAAGGGAGTTTTTATTTTTAAATTATTACGTAAATAAAACATTTAATCGAACAAAATAAAGTTCGTACATGTTAAGAAATGAATTTACTAATGTTTTATTTTGGGTTTGGGCTGATTTGACAACCGCAGGCACCTAAAATATCCATTGGAAAAATCGAGTCCCCACCTTTTCTCAAATTGCTCCCTTCACAGAGGTTTTACCGTTATGCACGGTATATCAGATTGTGGGGCTTTTATTCAAGTACTAACCCACAAAATATCATTGGCCTCCTTCCGTCAGTTTTTTAGAAAATTACCCAAGAGTAGGCCAACCTATAGGAATCACCCATACAAAATTTTTGTTGTGTAATAAATTGAACGTATTGCTAGATATGAGCAAAAAAATAGCAAACTATTTTAACATTTCATTACATATGGCTATGACTACAAAATAGCTCTTAAAAGCTAAAAAGTCTAGATTTAGCTAAAATTTACAATTTGTCAACACTGAATTGGCTGACTCGCGACGGGGCAGTGGGCAACACTGCTCTTTTGTGAATGCTTAAAAAAATAACCAAATTATTAATGTATCCTTATATTACAACTACATAATACGTTTTTTTATTTATTTAATCTTATATAAATAAAAAAAAAATTGTTTATTTATCATTAAATTTATTTATTCTTGTAAAAAAAAATGTTAGTCTAATATAAATATCTTAAAAATAATATATAATTATATTTATCTGCGGGCTCTTCAAACCCCATTAGCCGGGGGAAGGGGCGACTTCTTTTCTAGCGGCGGGACAGATGCCGGCAGGACAGGTTCTACTGGTTCCACCGTCACCTTGGCCGGAAGGGCGGGTTTTTTTGTGGGCAGCAAGAGGCCCTCCAGGTTGCCAAAGGGCGCCTCGATCAGGATGTACGCGGCGAAGGCGAAGAGCACGGTGAAGCCAAAGTCGGCCCAGAAACGGAGCATCTGTGATTAAAACCAGGTTAGTTCGGATCCCGGATGGAGAAACGGGCACTGAACTCACCACTTGGTAGTCACTGAAGTAGGTGCTGGTGCGCGTAATGCCGGCATTTAGGCTTTCGATGAACATGTGGAAGATGTAGGCGGAGTAGGAGAGCCTGGACAGGGGCTGCCACAGCGGTGAGGAGAGGAAGCTGTTGGCCAGTCCGCCGTATCCCTGCATACAAGCAAAGACCAGCCAGCAGAGGCCCAGCGGCCAGGAGATGCGCGTGAAGGTCAGGTAGAAGGCCTCCTCCAGTATGGACGGGACCTTCTGGTTCTTGGCGTAGCGAAAGACCGCGAAAATGCATACGAAGAGCAGTGCCAGGCTGACCACCCAGCCCAGGAGCACCTGCCAGCGGCTGAGCTTGAAGGACCTGCCACGGTTGACGTGCAGGAAGTAACCGAAGAGGATTCCAATCAGGTAGGGCGAGGCCCGAGTGTGCGTGGAGAAGTAGATCTTCTTCATGGAATCGTTGCTTTTGTTAATCCTACAGGGAAGATCACTGTGTTAGCGCTCCTCCTTCCCAAAAGTACGTACTTGGACTACTTACAGCGACACGTCCTTGATAACCATGATGCTGAAGAGACAGGCGGCCAGAAGCAGCATAAGCACGAATACCATGGCGGCCCCCTTCCTGCCCCACTTGTAGAGGGCGATCAGTAGCAGGGGCGCGATGATGTACAGCTGCATGTCCACAGCCAAGTACCAGGAATGGCCCAGACACTGCAAGGAAGACAAGGGAGAGATCGTTATATGGCCAAGTCAATGAGGGTTGGACTGGGGAACCTACGATTTCATGGGTGGCATAGTTCTGCACATACAGCAGAGTCCAGAACCAGGTCCTCTCGCACTGCGTGTAGTCATCAAAGGTCACGGATCCGTACAGAGGGCCATCGCCCATGCGCGGCAGGATCGTCATGTATACGATAATGGCCATGGCCAGGATGGGCGTGAGTCGCAGGTAGCGGTGCAGGTACATCAGCGGCACATTCAGTCTTCCCTTGGTCCTGCAATCATAAATTATCGATCAGTGGACATAATCGATTAGAACAGAAACCTAAACACACTTCTCCATGGTCCGCAGGGCGATCAGCACCAGGAGCAGGCCGCTCAGGAAGAAGAAGGTGTCCACCGAGTAGGCTGCGTGCTGTATCAGCATGCTATAAGCCGACTTGAGCCACTGTCAAGGGATAGAGGATAAAGGATAGAGCAAAGGACTAGGAGGAACTATCCACTAACTAACCGTGTTTACGTCGACAAAGTTTATATTCGGAGCGAAGACATTCACAAGGTAAACGTGTCCGTAAACCACCCAGATGAACGACATGCAGCGGATGCCATTGAGGCAGTCGATGACATTGGGATTGCTTCCGGGCTCCACGAGTCGGAATAGGACTCTGGAATTGGCGCGCGCCGAGAAGGCCTTGATCCAGGGATTGAGGGCTTCTACGGGTCAAGGATTGGGGGGTAAATAACCCGGGCAACTGAGAAGAAAATACTGAAACACTCACTCTGATCTCCGGCCAGGCAGTAGTCCCATAGCGTGGACAGGCCCACCAGGGCAGCCAATATCGAAAGCACCACGCTGCGAGGACCATATTTTAGATGAGATCAAGGATGCCCCAAGGTGCACTTACATGGTGAAAATGGTGAGGGCATCGAAGGGTTCCTTCTCAGCAGTCTGGCATGAATTCTCGTCCACCAGCGCCAGGTCCGTGCTGAGCTCTATGCTGAGAATACTCTGGAACAGCCTACGCAGCATCGTGTCCATGTGGGCGGCCGAACACGAGGCGGGAAAGCAGAGACCTGTATTTAGGGACCAGTACTCCGACAGGCTCGCCAGTGGTTTGACCTTGGCGAAGCAGTACTTGCCCTGGACACTGTGGCTGCTGGCCACAACATGGTCTATGCCCAGGCACTCATCGTAGTTGCCCAGATCGACCATATTGCCGTTGAGTATGCCCGTGGGCACTGAGCCCCACGAGTCGATCACTGGCGGAAAATAACGTTGTTTCCAATAAGGTTTTGTGTCTTGCAAAAACTCATTTCGACTTACTCTTGAGGGCCCAGATCTTGGTGTCCTTCAGATCATTGGTTAGCAGTGTGAGGTCCGCCAGGCACTTGAGATCCTCCGCCGTCGGCAGGCGCAGCAGATCCTGGCTCAGATCATCGAGTGTTATGTTTTGGTAGTGATCAAAGAACTCTACAGACAGGCGCCTTAGCCTGGAAGTGGCCAGGTAGCTTTCGACATTGGCGCTGGCCAGTGCCCGGGAGCAGAGCAGCAGTAGCAACAGGAGCGGAGGAATTAGACCCATGTCTAGTGGTCAGTGGTGAGGAATGGATTGGTTGAGGTAGCAGCTCGCCTCTGTTCTTATAAAGCCGAAGGCTAGGGCTTCGATAAGGGCAGGGTTGCCTTTGCCTTATCATTGTAAAGGCGGCGGAATCGGAATTGGAGTCGCTATAATCAGAAATGCCATATATTTCCAGGGATACGCCCGAAAGTTTCTTCCGAAAGTAATCCGTCTTGGCCGGCGATAATACGATCCAATACCAATAAAAATAAGTCTAGACGAGGCATACATTTTCGGGTGGAAATGTTTTAGCAACATCCACTGAAGTGAAGTTATTCTTATCGTACTGAGTAATACACTGAGGAAAAAACCGTTTTTAACGTTCTGGAATTTGGTATTTTTCTTTTCAAAAGTAGGCCAAGAACAAAAACACCAGAAACGAGAAGAAAAATTCTCACATTGAGAAGGATGTTTAAATCTTGATTTTAGAAGATGTCCTTTTCAAGAACGAATCGTTCTCGATAAAAATAAATTGTTTTACAATTTTAAACTTTCTTCCGAGCTTAGGAAACATAGACTTCATTTACAATTTCCCTGTAATTTAATATGTGAAATCTAATACGATGTGTGTTCAAAAAGTATCGCGAATTTTGAATTTTCGCGGGTTACGTATATTTGAATTTCGATTTTTTTGGGGCGTTATGTTGGTACTCATGTCTCTCATTTATGCCGGTAAGCTCGGCCATTTTGAATGTTCACTTAATTGTTGACAGCTGCTTTGCTTGCACGTGTTTTGGATCGTCTTCGATTTTTACGTATTCAAAAAATGGATCAAAGAACCTTTATCAAATTTTGTGTGAAAAACGAAATTAAGTGCGCGGATGCATTCCGAATGTTGACTGTGGCATACGGAGATGCTACCTTGGGCCGAAGCAACGTTTATCGGAGGTACAAAATGTTCTCAAAAGGCCGAGAAGATTGGCCTTTTGGCCAAAAATTGGCTTTGCACCACGATAACGCCCCTGCTCACACATCGTTGCTTGTGCGCGACTTTTTGGCCAAAAACAACACACTTATGATGCCGCAGCCACCGTATTCTCTAGATCTGGCCCCCTGTGACTTTTTCTTGTTCCCAAGCTGAAGAGGCCCATGAAAGGAAGACGTTACGCAACGCTTGACGAGATAAATACGGCATCGAAGGAGCAGTTGAACAAGATGAAAAAAATTATTTTTTTAAAGTGCTTCGAAGATTGAAAAAGCCGTTGGCACAAGTGTATAATATCTGATGGGGATTACTTTGAAGGGGACAAAATAGATGAGATTCATGAATAAATAAATAAGTTTTGAAAAAAACACAAAATTCGCGATTCTTTTTGAACACACCTCGTATGTAATGATAAATGATATGTATAGTATATAAATGTAATATGTAAAGTTATATTGTATGTTAATTTCTATATAAATTCTTTTAGAAATAAGAACTCACACATTTCAATAAAAAAGGCCGTCGAAATCTAAAAATAACTTTCCAGAGTACAATTTTTGCTTCTTTCCCCCTCATGTCCCTCCTCTAAAGCCTCAAAATTAAGAGAAACTTCTTTTCGACTTCAAGATCTCTTCTTCTCGAAATTACAAAATCGAAAACAATTTCTTCTCCATTTCAATAACGTTTTTTTGAGGTAAAGTAAGAAGAAATGCTCTTAGAAAAAATCGTTCTCAATTTTTCTGGGTGTACTGAGTAATACTAACTTTTGACTGGGCTTGGACTTCAATCGGCCAAGATTCCCCCAGACGATAGGTCCCCTGCCAAACGCAGAGATTACAATCCTAAAAGGCATTTGCTTGGAATCCGATAGGGAAATTAGCTGGTAAGTGTGCTTTATGGAAAAAGTAAAAAGCAATCGACATGGACTTAGTGACGACGAAACCTTTCCTTTCCTTGAACCAGCGCTGCTTATCAGCCTTTGAGGTTCGTTTGTTTACCCCGCTCTCTATAAAGTATTTTGGATTTCCGTATAAGTACTCGGCACAAGTGCGTACAGTTTAATTAGAAGAAAAATACTTCCAGGAACTACAAAATACTTGAATAAATCATGATGCACTTTCACTTTTGGTTAATTCATAGAAGGCTGAGCAACTCATGTTAATATCTTGGTGGAGGGATCGGGACTTTAGATTCCAGCGTTAAATCTTCATATAACATAGGAGGAGGAGGAACTGGGAATCTTAAAAAGAGTCCAGTAGCATTACAAGCTTTTCTTAGAAGAGCCAGAGTGCCGCAAAATCAGATCAAGTAGTCCATGTCTTGGTTTCTATAGAACTGTCAAGTTAGGACTCTTGTGAAGCGAGTAATATTCTTTAGTCTTCTTCGACCAACGAAGCGGAACAGATCGGCAAATTGAGAAAGTGAAAAAAGTGAAGAAAAAAGTACTAAATAAAATTTTTTTTAGGTGAAACTTTAACTTAATACATATATGTATATTTTTTTTTTAATACGAAAGTGACAGAAGGAGGTCCCTGGACCGTTAGGCCGTTATCCCACGAGCCGTGTTCCATTGCCTTTAAAAATAACTGGTAGAGTGATTTCCTATTATTCCAAAAGGTCACCTTCAAAAAGTCAGCCTTCCATTAAGGACATTAAGGACATTAAGGACGTTCAATACGAGAGATTAATTCGGGCGCAGCATAGTTGTTGTTCGCTTATCTTACTTATCGGGCGCAGCATAGTTGTTCGCTTACTCATTAATTCGAGCGCAGCCAGTATTGCTGTTCGCTAATATTGCATGTACATAACTTTACATATTGCCCTGAGCGGCCAAATAAACCTATTGAAATTGATGAAACAATCGCGTTTGTTTTAATTAAGTTAGTGAAAAAGCTCACTAGCTCAACAAGACCCTAGAGAAGATTGGATCATGATGGAACCACCTAGCCTTTTATCCTTGCCACCATTTCACCAAAGTTGCGTTTTGTAAGTTGGCACTATGTCGCGTTTTCCTTTTATTTTTCGCGTTTTCAGCATTCGGTACTTTATAGCGGTTAAATCTATCGATAATATATCGAAAAAATATTGATAAGCTGCTCCTCCTCGTTGCCATCGATGCTGCTGCTTGCCAATTTCATCTCTTGTGCAGTCTTATTATTTATCATTCCTAATCTGATATAAAATCCACGAGTATATATCTTCTTTGCTCGAATAGTGATGGGTTTGATGGCTTAGGTGAACTTTATAATGTTTTTTATATTTTTTCGTTTGTCCTAAAGTTTGCGTTGCTTTCCTATCAAAGCGGTTGGCACCCAGTATTTCTCCTTTTTGCTGTCCTTCTTCAGCTTGTAGGGATAGATGGCGAGCATGGACTTAAGTATACACCCAGAAAAATTCATGGACTAAAAAGCTGCCAAATTGCCTAAAATTTTAGTCCATTTGACCTAAAACGGAAGTTGTGGCAGTTATTGACTAAAAATTTTCCAAAATGCCATATTTTTAGGCAATAGAAACAGGCCTACATTTTAGGCAATTTTTTTCCATAATGCCATATTTTTAGGCAATTTATGTCCAAAATGCCATAATCTTAGGCAATAGAAACAAACCTAAATTCTAGGTAATTTTTGTCCTAAAACTTAATTTTTAGGCAAAATAAACCTAAAACTTGATTTTTATATAGTATTGATTTTATGTTTTAATACAACCATTTAAAATAATAAATGTGTATTCCAAAATGCATACAGTATTTATTTTTACTGTTGCAGTAGGGACTTGCTACTTCCGTAGCAAAAACATATCTAAGAGTTGGCCGTTAACCGCCACTCCATGCCAAGGATGTTAGAACCAGTTGGGAATTAAATGCCCACACGCGAGAGATAATTTTTAGGCATCCCATTGCCTAAAATTTAGGCATCCCATGGACTAAAAATGATATTCTTAGCTATGGGTTAATGCCTAAATTTTAGGCCTACAATTCCTACAATGTATGGCCTAAAAATATGGCATTTTGGCATTATGACCCATTTTTTAGGCCATCATTGCCTAAAAAGAAATTTGTAGGCAATCAATCGCCAATTCCTAAAATCTTAGGAATTTTTTTTTTTCTGGGTGTAGATGTCGCAACCGTTTTATTTGAAGAAACTACGAAAGGGGAGAGCCTTGGAAAAGAAAAGCCACTGCTCTGAAAACGAATTTCCAGCCACGATGTGCACCCGGCGCCTCCTAAAATGTACTTGATTCTCGGCATGCTGCGTTCCATCCCTCGTCCCGCTGCGGAGCCTCAAGAGTGGGGATAACCACCGGCATAACCAGCTTGGTGGCGGGAGTGATGATCTTGCCTCGACGACGGGCTGCCGCTTTTAAGCATCTTCCTCTGGGCCAGGCCCAGCTTGATCTGGTAGCTGGACTTTCGTTGGACAGTAGGGTTATCCTTCTTCAAGTGAAACAGGAGCGACATCTATATTAAAAGCCATGTTCGCTAGGCCCCCCACCGAGGCATATGAGGAAGAATACAAGCCACCATCAAGGGATAAGAAGGCCATTGTTCAGCAGGCACTGAAAGAATGGTGTGGTGGTCTTTGCCGCACAAAAATGTCAAAATTTATAAGAAATTAAAAACCAAATATATAAAATCTAAAGATTTTGAATAAATAGAAGCAGCCCCCATTCGCTGGAATCTAAGGTTACAACAACTATTGCTGACATCTGTACCAGCGATCGATCAAATCTCAAGCACCTTTCAAAAACCAGAAAAGTATTATTTTTAGTTCAGTTTCCCCACTGCGAGGAACCGTTCCAAAGAACAAGATTATCCGACATCGCACCCACCAACGGCCCAAAAGTTCGCAAGAAAACCAAATAAGTGGCAGTCGTCCTGATTATCTGGCACTTTAAAAGCGATTACCTCGCTTTTAATATTGTTAAAAACTGCTATCAGGGTCTGACCATGCAGATTCAGTGACTTCCCCGAATAATGAACCCAAAACTGAATTATTGATTAGACCGAATAACCAGCTGCTTATGTTAAGCTTCAGTGCGATGCCAATCGAATCGGGCGGCCTTCTGGGAAGTTAGTCAGTGATTGGGACAGACAGAGCTCTCCGCGGTAATCTATGGTGGTGGCGCGCGTGAGTCAGGTAATGTGGCGATAATGGGCAGTGATAGGTTGTATTACTCAGAGCGCAGCCGGTAGTTATCATTGATTCCTGGTTGTATAGTGCCACTTGAAGTGCTCCTCTCAATATTCTAGGGGGTTCAAGGAACGGGAGCAGTATCATGTTGTTTATGAGTAAATATGCGTCTTAATATACGCAAAGTTATCTATTAAGGTAATTTACCATTATTATTTTTATACCCGGTATCCATAGGGTACAAGGGTAATATAAGTTAGTGCCAACCGAGAGTGTATGTAACAGGCAGAAGGAGAAATCTCCGAGTATATATATAAGTATAATATAAGTATAAGTATAAGTATATATATTCTTGATCAGCGTCACCAGCCGAGTCGATTTAGCCATGTCCGTCTGTCCGTTCGTCCGTGAGAAACAACAGATCTCAGAGACTATAAGAGCTAGAGTTACCAAATTTGGTGACAACATTGGAATCTGTTGTACGTAGATCAAGTTAGTTTTAAAATTCGGCCACGCCCACTTCGGCCAAAGAAAACCATAAAAAATGTTATATTAGCTATATGCGTGACTTTCGACTTGAAGTAAATAGATAGACTTAATAAGTATGCAATAGTGGACGTGTTCTAAAAATTTGAGTAAAATCGGATGATAAACATAGAAGTTATTAAACAATAAAGTTTCTGTGTATACTTCTTTTTCTTCTTGAGAGAGAGAGAGAGAGAGAGAGAAAAAGAGAGAGCGCACGTGCGTAGGCTCAACATGTTCCAAGCAACATTTGTCTTTATTTGTCAACATTCCCTGTGCATGTGCTATTGGGTACCGGGTATCTCACAGTCGGTCACACTCGACTGTAGCTTTCACACTTATTATAAGTGGCTGCAATACCATCTGAAAATCTATAAATTTCAGGTATACCCAAAAAAAACTACAAGAGTTTAACCTTTCTACGCGTTGTCTTAACAATATACTCAAACAGTATAGCGAGTTTAGTATAGATTTAATACATAATGACATCAAATGTAAATTTTATACTCTATAGTTTCAAATGTGTATTTTCGAGTATTATTTTTATACGAGGCTACATCGAAAATTCGACAACATATCGCGTTAGCTGGAATTTAGTGCTTTTCTGATTCTGTCGCGTTATCGATATTTCTTAAGTCTTGATGCAGATTCGTATAGTTTTTATACTTTTGTAGTATCAAATTAATTTAACTGGTAATCCTTTTATATTGAGATTTTCAGAGATAGGTTTAAAGGAGAGTGAGTTCCTTGTGCTATTACATTCAAAGATATTTAATAAAGTTAATACCAAGTTAAGTCAAGTTTAAATAGACTTAAAACAGTATTTAATACATTAAAATACATTTCAAAAATATTTAATCAAGCTAAGACGAGGCTAGGTCAAGTTTAAATAGACTTCAAACAATACTAAATACACTAAAATACATTTCAAGTGGTACCTCGGCTAAATATAACCCTTCCGATAGGTGCAAGTAAGATTGATTGGCCTTCTGTGCTTTACAATCCCCCATAAACCGCGGAAGTGGGCTAGGGAGTGACCCCCAGTGGGTGCCAACCGACTTGGTAGCCGAGTGGAGCAAATCGCCAGCGATAAGCAATAAAATTTGGAGATTCCTCGCTTTGTCATGACAGAATCTGAGGGAGCGATAACGCTCCTATCGCCAGGGGCAGCGGCAGCCATGGTATAAACACCGGTGTAGCACCATCGGGGCAAACAATAGCTCCAGACAGTCGGACTGGGAAATATGGTTAGCCTGGCTGTGACTCTATGGATAAGCTCCGTGGCGCTGCTCTGCGCGGGTGGTGTCCGGGTGGAGGCCAACATGGGCGATATACAACGTGCCATCAGCGAAAGGCCCACACTTGACGGCGACTTGTACATGTCCTTCTCCCATTCGCGCCGCCTGGCCGTGGAGTTCTTCGAGCACTATACCAATCTCACCCTCGCCGATCTCTATCCCGGGGAGCGGGATGCAAGGATTCCCTCGGCTCAGGATCTGCAGTGCCTGGCGGACTTTGCGTTATTAATGAATGACCTGAGCAGCCTGAAGTTCTGGGCGCTGAAGAGTAAGTGAGAGGGTGGGCTTGCCCGAAGGATCTCCACCTGATTCTCCTGGTTCTCCCCCTCACAGTGATCGACTCCTGGGGCTCGCTGCCGGCGGGCGTGCTCGTGGGCAACTGGTGGGATTTGGGCCACTACGACGAGTGCCTGGCCATCGATCATGCCGACGCCACCACAGGTCGGAGTGTCCAGGGCAAGTACTGCTTCGCCAATATTGCGCCTGCTCCCAGCATCTCCGCAGCGCTGGAGATCAAGACCGCCGTCTGCTTTCCCGCCTCCTGCTCCGCGGCCAACATGGACACGCTGCTGCGCCGACTCCTTAAGAAGCTGCTCGGCGTGGAGATGGGCACAGGCGGGCAGATAGTGGACGAGGCCACCTGCCAGACGAACGAGTCGGAGCCCTACGACGGCCTCACCATATTTACCATGTAAGTGGCCCCGCCGGAGGAAGACTCATCTAGTGCTCGCCTCTTAACCTCACCTAAAACTTGCAGAGTCGTCCTGTCCATACTGGCTGCTCTGGTGGGCCTGTCCACGTGCTTCGACTACTTCTTCGCCCAGGATGAGAGTGAGTACTGAAGGAAGCAGGGTGAGAAGTGAACCAGAGCTAATTGGTTAATTCCCATTGACAGAATCGCTGCATCCCGTGGTCAGGGCCTTCTCGGCCAGAGCCAACTCACGGGCTCTGTTCAGGATTGTGGACACCAAGGCGAATCCCAATGTGATCGACTGCCTCCATGGCATCCGCTGTCTGTCCTTCGTGTGGGTGGTCTTCTGCCACGACTACCTGGTGTTCGCCATGTCACCCAACATGAACATGGGCTACGTGCTCACGGTAAGTGCAATTCCCACCAAGGACCCTCTCCAAGCCAAGATCGAGGAGCTCATTCGGTTTTCTCCCCTTTCAGTGGATAAACTCCTTCTTCAGTTTGTTCGTGAAGCACGGCGTCTATGCCGTGGACTCGTTCTTCTTCCTGAGCGGTCTGCTCCTTGTGGTGATTGCCCTGCGGACCATGGACAGGACCAAGGGCAGGATTAACATACCCCTGATGTACCTGCATCGTTACCTGCGCCTCACCCCGCTCCTGGCCTTCGCCATTCTCATCTACATGAAGATCCTGCCCCTCCTGGGCCATGGTCCGCTCCAGGGATCGGTTAACTTCGACGATTACAGCTCCTGCGAGGACACCTGGTACCTGACGCTACTCTACGTGCAGAACGTAGCCACAAACAACCTGGTAGGTGCTCTCTCTAAGCTCTGGGAAGGGGAACTAACCTCTAGATTAAATCGCTGCAGTGCATCAGCCACTCCTGGTACCTGGCCGTGGACATGCAGCTGTACATCTTTGCCCCCTTCCTGCTGATCGCCCTGTACAGGTGGGGCAAGAAGGCGGCCGCCGGCATCTTTGTCCTGATGCTACTCCTGGCCTGCTGCCTCTTCAGCATCATGGTCATCAACAATCTCTCCCTGTAAGTTTTGGCTTTGCGACAGGTGGCGCTGGGCGAGATCTAATCCGTGTATCCCTTGCAGCGGCGCCCAGGGCGAAGAGTCGATGCGGAAGCTCTACTATGCCACGAACACCAGGGCCTCGCCCTACCTGATCGGCCTCCTCTTTGGCTACTTCCTGCACGTGAACCGGGGTCGGGAGTTCCGGCTCAGCCGCCTTGCTGTCCTCGTGGGCTGGCTGGTGGGCCTGGGCCTGTTGGCCACTTGCCTGTTCGCGGTCTATGGCCAGAACCGTCTGCCCATTGTGGAGGAGGCCTTCTACGTGACCCTCACCCGCATCGCCTGGCCGCTGGGCCTCTGCTGGCTGGTCTTCGCCTGCATGCACGGCTATGGCGGCCCGGCCAACGGGTTCCTCTCCTCGCCGCTGTGGCAGCCCATGTCCAAGCTCTCCTACGCCGCCTATATCTTCCACATGTTCATCGAGAGCCTCAACGCCGGCATGACGCGCACGAATACCTACTTTAGTGACTACCAAATGGTAAGGTTATTCCCGGCTCTCGGCTCTGTCCTTACCATCGCTGTAACTACTCTACTCTACTCCCAGATGCTGCGTTTCTGGGCCGACTTCGGGTTCACCATGCTACTCGCCTACCTCATGCACGTCCTTATCGAGGCACCGTTTGCCAATCTGGAGAGTCTCCTGCTGCCCACAAAGAGGCCGAGTCCCATAGCGCCCAAGGAAGCGCCAGTCGAGGAAGCTTCAGTCGAGGAAGTTCCAACCAAGGAAGCTCTTCCCATGGAAGCTTCAGCTCCGGCGTCAGAATCTCAATCGGCGAAAGACGCAGTGATTGAGCCTCTAGCTGAAAATAAATCAGTTTGAATTTAAACTGAAGGATTTTTATAGGTTTTTTTTGCTTAGGATATAAAATATAAATAGAGAATTTGAAAATAAAAACTAAAAGCTTTGTGATTATACAAATTAAATTGACTTACAGGACTAAAAAAGGAGACTGAGGAGCAGAGCAGTCTAGGATGTACCTAAATTTCGGAAGGTTCTTATTTTTCAGAATCTTTGTGGGAATTGGTGATCATTCTGGCAACAAAGTCCGATTGAATTTGTTAATTTTCGATATTTTTAACCTACCGGTCGGCCATTTTCTAAAACGCTCATCCCTAGCCCACAGACAACAGCTGTTCTAAAGAGTGGCGGCCAAAGATGGCCGATGGACAGTTAAAAAATATATACATATTTAAGGATAAAGTAAAAGTTTCAAAATGATTCTAAGTCCTTGTAATCTTTGTAATTTAAGTAGTATTTTCACCATCTTTTTTTGATACATAATCGTTTTAATTTGCTTTATTATTAAATAGGCAAGACATGGAGTTGCCATGTTTTCGAGCCCATATCCGAGTGTTAACAGGTCTGCCCTGCCTTTAAAGTCATCCATCCAGGTTGGCTTAGCTCGGGGAAAGCGCCTTTCTAGATATTATTATTATTTAGACTTTCGAAACGACTGCCACGCACCTTACAATCGATATTAAACCTGTCGCTTTTACGAACTTTTAGTTAACTTTTTGATCTAAATTCTGTTGGAAATGGCGCCGCCACTGCTCATTTCCGTGGTCCTCGGCCTGTCCACGGCCCTGTTCCTGGGCTATTGCGTCTATTTCGATCGGAAGCGCCGCTCGAGTCCCGACTTCCGGAAGCGCCTGTACGAGCGCCGCCGTCGCCTTAGGTCTGGGACCACATCGTCTCCGGTGGGGGGGCCGCGTGGAGAGGGTAAGCAGGCCGCCCTCGAGAGCTACTTCCTCCGGGAGATGCGGTCGGGAGAGGAGCTGATTAGCCAAGGTCGCATGGACGATGGCCTGACCCACTTCGCCAACGCCGTCGCCCTGTGTGCCCAGCCGGACAAGGTGATGCAGGCGTTGGAGGCCACCCTGCCGACGCACATGTTCGAGATGCTAATTTCAAAACTCAAGGGCCTGCAGATGATGAGCGATGCCGGGACCGAGGAGTGGAGCGAGGACAAGGAAGGCAGCTCCACCCAGGATCCCTGATCGCTGACTACACTGACTACCTTGTTAAGGTAAAAACACAAGAAAAGTTTACATTGATTCCTTGACAGGTCAGTCCTACGGGCCTGTACCTACAGACAGACATATGTTGCGTTACGACACCCTACGTAATCAATTGCGCAACCCTTCTGAAGCTTGGATCCATCGACCCTGAATATAAACAAATGAAGATACTTCAAGTGCCCCAAATGCATTGTGGGCCCTGCATTGGTTATCGCTGCTGTATTATTCCGATTCCTTGCAGCTTTATGAATCATTATCAAAACAAGGCCCTAATCTCGCACTTAACGGGAATTGATAATGGTAAAAAATTCTAAAAAAGTTCAGTTAAATTTATCACTTCATTAAAGCAATTATCAAAATGTATGCGACAAGTGTCTGAATCTCTACCCAAGGGGTTTCCTCGCATTCTGTTTATAGATGAGATTCTGGCTAAGTTAATCCACTTCGATTTAACGTAAACTTGGTTTATCTACAGTAATAACAGGTGGCGAACTTGGTGGCTATACAACTCGAGATATTTATCTTACGAAAAATATTATAGTAAGCGTATTCACTCGAATCCAAGCCTGGACTTGTCAAGCTTGCAGAAAACTTGCTTGCATGCATATTGCAAAGCAAATGTATTGTTTCTGCTTGAATTATAGATAAGGTGTTCGATACATGGAAGCGTAGTAACTCGAATCCAAGCAATAGCCTAGACTAGTGGTGCCGGAATCCAAAGACAGAACATCAAGCTTGCAGAAAAATTGCTTGCATATTGCAACTCAAATGTACGGTTTCTGCTAGAATTATAGATAAGGTGTTCGATAGATGGAACCACTCAGTACTGATCAAAATTAGGTGTCATGCAATAGTTCTTTCAGGTGCTTGGGTTGTCTTATTGGTCAATTGAGATGCCTTCCAAAGACAAGGCTTATCTCGCCCACCGTTCCTCCAAAATAATGATAGGAGGAACCCCACCTGAAGTGGGGTGTATGGACCTTGGCTACGTCAGAGTTGATTATCGGGAGCCGTTATAAAAATTCGCGGCAGGATTACAGAAATATGTTTGGCAGCACTTTAATCTATTCGTAGTAACTTGTTCGGCGAAGGAGATAACGATTTCACAATTCCACGTTTCGGGGGAGTACTCGGAACTCCGATTGGGCGATATAAATGGGGCGTTGAGTGCCGATTAGCCAGCACTCGCAAACAAACAAAGGCCAGTGAACGATGGTCAGCAGAGCACGTGGAACCACCCTTCTCCTCATTTGCCTGGCGGCGGTGGTGGCACAGGCCACTCTCCCGTCCCGCCGGATTTGGATGGAGGACACCTACAACAACTCTCCCAATGCCAGCTACCAGCGGCTTCTGGAGCTGCCCTCCTTGGGTCCTGAGTTCTATCGCCAGTACCGGAACATTTCCGCCTCGGATCTTCAGCTTCTCGGTGGAAGACTGTCGGAACAAGATCTGGTGTGTCTGGCGGACATGGCCCAGTTTATGGGCAGCTTGGCCTCGACCAAGCGGTGGGCCCTTGGCAGTAAGTAGTAGAAGCCACAATCTAACTTTTGCCCCAAATCAACGATCTCTCACAACCCAGTGCTGGACTCGTGGGGCAGCAAGCCCTCCGGATACTTGTATGGCAACCGCGTCGACATGGGCAACTACGAGCAGTGCCTCCGCGTGGACGGAACCGTCAGCGAGACGCACCATATCAAAGGGAAGTACTGCTTCTTGGAGCTGCCCGTCGCCAAGTGGCTGGGTTTTGATTCGGAGCTCCTGGCGGCGATCAACATGAAGACCGCCATATGCTTTCCCTCCTCCTGCTCGGCCACGACCATGGAGGTGTTCCTGAAGCAGGTTCTCCAGCGTCTCTTGGGCGCCGTTGACCTCAGCAACATCTTCTTTGTCAGCGAGAAATCCTGCCAGACTAGCGAAAGCGAGCCCCTCGACGGCCTCACCGTCTTCACCATGTGAGTCCCTCCTATCTCCGTCCCTGTGATCCCTGTCCCTCTGATCCCTGTCCCTTTGATCCCTATTCCTCTGATCCCTGCCCAGACTGATGACCTCTCTGTTCCAGTGTGCTCCTGTCTGTGTTTTGTGCTGTGGTGGCTTTGTGCACCCTCTACGACTACTTCCTGTGTCCGGGACAGGACAAGCTTCCCCGGCTGGTGAGGGTGTTCTCGGCACGCGCCGCCTCCCGCGACCTGTTCGCCATCGTAGACGCCAAGTCGACGCCCAATGTGATCCAGTGCCTTAACGGCATGCGCTGCATGTCCCTGATCTGGGTGATACTGGGCCACGAGTACACAGTCAATATAATGGGCCCGGGCATCAACCAGTTGGACAAACTACGATGGATGTCGACGCCATTCGCCAGTCTGATCCTCTACGCTCCCTTCTCGGTGGACACGTTCTTCTTCCTCAGCGGCCTTTTGCTCGTAGTGATTGGAATTCGAGCCCTGGAGAAGTGAGTACAAAATATAGGAGTCCCTCGGGATTTGTCTAAGTCCAGAGATCTCGTTCCTCTTACACAGGAGCAAGGGAAGGCTGAATGTGCCCCTGATGTACCTGCACCGCTACCTGAGGCTCACTCCGATTGTAGCCGTGGCCATCCTCGTCTACACTAAGATGCTGCCTCTCCTGGCCGCTGGCCCAGTGTACGACGAAGCCGGCTTCGTTGACCACTCGGTGTGCGAAAGCACCTGGTACTGGACCCTGCTCTACGTGCAGAACTATGTCACCACTGATATGGTGAGTTTTGGTTTTAAAAAGCGACGGACAGGCTCTTCAAAACGTGACATGTCGGGAGCTCCTGGAGCCCTGATTCGGGATCACTTCGGAATCCCTAGAGTAGTCTTGTTCGTATGTTATTTTGTCATTAAAGAGTGTCATCCTTGGGTTTCCAGTGCCTAGCACACACCTGGTATCTGGCAGTGGACATGCAGCTTTACCTCCTGTCGCCCGTCGTTCTGATTGTGCTCTACAAGTGGGGCAAGAAGGGCGCCGCTGCCGTCCTGATGGTAATGCTCCTTCTCTCCGCCTGCCTCTTTGCCACCATCATGACCAATGATTACAGAATTCTCTTCAAGTAAGCTCATTCTTCGCCGATCCTCTGACCTCTCCTAACAATGGCTTGTTCCTTCCCCGCAGGAATGGTGGCCAGATTCCGGCCGTGGCCAAGAAGATTTACTCGGCCACACACACCCATGCAGCTCCCTGGCTGGTGGGCTGCCTTTTTGGCTACTTCCTGCACCTGGTCCGCGGCAGGCAGTTCCGCCTGAACAGGCCGTCCGTGTGGGCGGGATGGCTGTTCTGTCTGGCCATGATGTTCACCTCGCTGTTCGCCATGTTCCCGTATGCGAAGCTCCGGGGACCGTCTCCCACCGTGCTGGAAGGAGCCCTCTACTACACCCTGACCCGCATCGGCTGGCCATTGGCCCTTTGCTGGGTGGTCTTCGCCTGCATGCACGGATACGGCGGCTTGGCCAACAGCTTCCTGTCCTCGCCCCTGTGGCAGCCGCTGTCCCGACTCTCCTACTCCGCCTACGTCTGGCACATCTTCATCCAGGAGGTGAACCACAGGCGCGTGCGAACTAACACTTACTTCTCGGACTACGAAGTGGTAAGTGTGTTCAGAATCCACTTCAAAAGCAAGACCAAGTCTTAGGTGCACTTCGCTTTCTGACTTCCACAGATGTTAAATTTCTGGGCCACCTTTGGCTTCACCCTCATCATGGCCTATGTGATGTTCGTCGTCGTCGAGGGTCCACTGGGGGGCCTGGAGGGTCTTCTTTTGCCCAGTAAAGGGAGCCAGGCGAAGCAAGCACCTGTCGCGAATCAGGCCACGACGGAGGATCTAACCGAGGAGCAGAAGGAGCCTCAGCTTTCAGAGGTCTCACAGACCGATGATGCGGAAGCGGCCTCCTCGAAGCAGTAGTCGGTCTTTTTTTTTTTTTTTTTGTATATTTATTGATATATTTGCATTTATTATTTTAAGTTGAAGCGCTAGTCAGGTCGATTAGAAAATAAGTTTCAAGCCCTTTCCCTTTAATTTCCTTTCCCTTTTAATTCTTAACAAAAATCAGTCATGCAATAATCTGTAAATATTGTTGGAGTAAGTCCTTCCAAGTGGATTTCCTTGAGATCGACGACCGCTAACGATTACTGCCAAATAGTGCAACCAGGAGCTCAATTAAATATCTCAGTGGAAGTAATTAATTATTTGATGGTTTTATTTGAAGTCTCTACACGGATTAAACAAAATTCTCGAATGCGAATTCTTGATATTTTGAAGCTTCGGAATTAAATTGTGAAATTAATCCTGCATTTTTAAAAGCGTTTATTCTGTTAGGTAGTTCTAAGACTGGGATCGGCTCAGTCTAGCCAGGATCACTTTACAGAAAATTTATAAAGTTTGAGACATGGACCTGGAATAGCGGTAAACTGACTTGGAGTGTAAGTGGTCAGCAACCGGGGGTAAAAGATGTTAGATTTAGGGAAATTATTTATTTGGTTACAATTTACTGAAAGAAACCTTTGCTGGCCTAGCTATGGGAACTCACTTTGGGTTTGACTCGCGGCAAACGCCACCAGTGAAAGGCGTGATACCGCGGGAAAATATTCTCGCCGTGCTAACTAGAAATTATGCTCGATTAATCTGGGGCATTAAATCCCTCTCGACAATCGCCGAGACGGTCACATATACTCGACGCTAAGTCTTGCCGACTCCCTGCTGGCACGTCAGGAATCGTTGGCAGGGCAGGGGCGCAGGCAAACGCTGGCTCCGCCAGGGAAAATTTCCAAGCACGTGGCTGATAGTGGCCGGCTTGGCAAAGTTTTTAAGAGCCACTCGTTATGTCCATCAAGTTAGCAGGGCAACTTTGGAAAATAAAACTTAGGATTATACAGTAATTTGCATATAATTAGTTGCAAATTAATTACGGGAAAAAAATTTTGTTGCACAATTTTTTAGTTTTTTTTTTTTAGATGCCCTGCTAAGTTGACATCAAGCAGGGACTCCAGATAACTTTAACTTTTCCAACATCTTGTTTACCCAGAATTTGCCGCTAATTAGTTACGCAAAGAAAAATTTTTTTGCTCGAGTTTTTATATTTATTATTTAAAAACATAAAGTTGCCCTGCTAAGTTGATATTAAGTTAACAGAGCAAATCCAGAAAACTGCAACTTTTCCAAAATCTTTTTTACCCAGAATTTGCCGCTAGTTATTCTCTAATTAGTTACGAGTTTTTATATTTAATTTTTAAAAACAAAGTTTAAAAACTTTAAGTTGAAATCAACTTAGCAAGTGCATTTCCACATTTCCAGTTTTTTTTTTTGCTCAGTATTTTCCGCTAATTATTCTTGACAAAAAAATAAATTATATGGCAACGCCATATAAGTTTAAAAATGTGTTAGTGTCTGTTTGTTTGGCCATGCATGTGCAAGTGTTAGAGTGCAGTCGAGACCCAGGGTTGTATTTTTTTTGGCGGTATAAACCTATGACCTAAATATTTTGAGCTTTATTAACAAATCTTCATTAAGATTTATATCATTAAGATTTATATCATTAAGATTTATATCATTAAGATTTATATCTTGACTCGAAGAAAATTGCCTGAATAAATTTAAAGAAAGCAAGGATGCTTACAGTATTATAATATAAATTTGCATAAGAACTGCAGATTTTTATTTACATTTATATATTTTGCCGTTTTTCTTAGCTACACCTTATAATAAATAAGTAGTTCCGGTTTAACATTTAATATACACCGACCATTGGGCATTTCTCTTGGCAAACACCTTGTACTGGCAGAGAAATGATTAACTTTGTCTGGTCACGGGTGGACCAACAAAGTTAACGAATCCCATCAATTTATTTGGGTCACCTTTTTTCGGGCTCTTAAAATTGTCAGGAATGCTATTTAACTTTATTGGGTATTGGTTATCGATATCCAGGCCAAGCAGCAAGATGTCTCCTAAAAAATAAACGTTAAAAAATGTTTACAATAATCAATTGTTTATGAAAGAATAATATCAATATTTACCTATTTGCTGAATGCTATTTTCATTGATTTTCCTGCATGTGGCTTGGAGACATCTCGTTCCCAACAAGCAACATGTTCCTTGATCGCTTGCTCTAGGTTTTTCATCAATTTTTTTGTCGTTATCGGTATTGATGGAAACTCCGTTATTCTGGAGTTGCAACCAGAAGGACAAATAGAAGGATATATAGATATTTAAAGGAGGGCGTGGTTTTAAAAACAAAATTGGCCAAGCTGATTACGTTGTATGTGCAGTCGACATTTTCAATAACACTCCCTTGTGGAGTCTTCTGCAACAACTGTAGCATAATTTGAGCTTTTTTTTATATTTGAACATAAATTTTGTTATTATATATGGATATAACCGCTTTAAACAAATTATTTTCTTTTGATTTTTATTCCACATAATCCAACACTTTTGGAGAGTCCGAGACTCCCGCTTGATAAATGCTGTCAATGGCGCATGTATTATCAAGCGAGAACTTTGACACCTCGTGAAGTACGAGGACCAGTGTTTTGTCATTGTCATTTCTTAATATTGGCAGAGGTTTACCTTTGGTTGGCATTTTCCTTATTAAGGTATAATGCCCGACGCATTTTGGATTTTGATACCCAAACCACGCCAGTTCTCGAAAACATTTAATGCCAATCTTGGCAAATTATTTGAGCTTTCAAAGCAATCTTAACATATTTAACATTCTCAGACTTAAATATTTTTTTGCATAGCAAACAAGTCCCTGGCAGTGCATCCAAAAAGGAAATCGAAACATTGCTCATTTCCGGATTTAGGGTAATATCCTTTAGTGGGTCCCTGAACAAACTTTGATTAATCGATTCCTTTGGTTCTAAAACTACGATCAATGATATCCAACTGATCTTTTTTAGCGTTAATTATTTTTGTACTTCCATCGAAGTATTTTATTAGTTTTTCAGTAGCCAGGTCAATCCAACATCTAGATTTAAGCACCTCGTTTTTTATTGATTTGAATTTAATCTTAACGGGTGCGCTGCTGGCTGAAATCCTTCCATACCCAAACGCGGATTGCGCGATACTTGACAGCAGGGGAAGCGTCCTAATTTGTTTCATCAGCCGAATAGCGAACTGATCCCATTCGCAAGGGTTTAGGCCATTGCCTTCTTCGTATTTCACAACTTTATCAGACTCGTTCAACATGCAGGAAATTTGAATTTCCGGGGTTGCATAATGCTCAATAAATTTTACCGCATTTTTAAGCACTGAAGCTCCTTCTCCAACTTTCTTGCACCTCGAAATTATTAGTAAGGCCTTAATAATTTTTCGAGCATCGTCAAGATTGGTGGTCAGAATAAATTGGCCAATCCCAAATATGTAAAACTTTTTTTTACCAGTTTTTTCTCTGTTTTGAACAAATCGGCCCAATTTTTTAGATAATGCGCGACATCGATGCGAATATAGGTTCGGGGCAAGTTTTCTGACATACACGCGTCTGCATATGCTTCCACTGTATCAAAAGTAGCGAAAGCAAGGCCGACTGAAGAGCTCTTGACGAATCACATTCCTGAAATGAATGTAAGCTCATAAGCTTTACTTATATATATATATTAAATTTTTTTAAAATTACCACTTCCTTTTCATATCTTTTTTCTCAGTCAAAATAGAGGAAGCAACGAACTGGCCAATTGCAGAATGCAGAACAGCAATATGGAGAAATATATGCTAGGATTTTTTTCCATGTACGTGGAGATATTCAATGAATCTGCCTCCAGATGCATCAATGCACAGATAGCTTTATTTCCGTAATTTATTATACGCGCGAATTTGAGACCAAATGTAAACTTTGACAGGATCCTTGCCAATGTCATGCACTGTTTCGTGACCTTTTTGACTTCGTTTAAGATCTAAAATGGCGTCTAGTGGATCTGCCTTGAGGTACCGTTGATTTGCCGCTTCGTGTTTGGCATTTCTAAAAACCGAAGCTGAATAAAAGTGTGGCGTTTCAATACCTTCATCCGATCCCGTCAACTCAGAAGCTGTTTTTGCTCTAACAAAATGGGTGGATTCCTTTTCCCAATTAGAAACCACCATGTTTCGTGTTTCGCCTCGGAGCTGTCGTTTTCCACAAGTTTTATTTCCACTACTGGCTGTGCATAGAATCTTGATGATTTCCTCATTACCGTGATGAGGCAATATTTCTCCTTTTAATTTTGCAATTTATGTTTTTAAAAAATAAATATAAAAACTCGAGCAAACAATTTCTTGTTTCCGTAACTAATTAGCGGCAAATTCTGGGTAAAAAAGATTTTGGAAAAGTTGAAGTTTTCTGGAGTTGCCCTGCTAACTTGATGTCAACTTAGCAGGGCATCTAAAAAAAAAAAAATTGGTTGTCTGTAAATTCGGTTTACTGACGTTGAACGTGAAAACGTCTAAAGAAAATACTGATGGAATGGTAGCATTTACTTAAGACGTTGTCACGTTCAACTATCGTCAGTAAACCGACTTTACAGACAACCAATTTTTGAATACAATTTATGCTCAAGGAAAGTGCAAAATTTACTTCATTTAAGACCGAATAATTTTCAATTTAATACACAAAAGTTCTTAGTTTAACAACGAATCATTCAATTATTTGACACTGGGTAAAAAAGTTATGTAAAATTGAGAGAGGGAGGCTGTAAATGGCCAGATTCTGAAGAGGATCAGGCAGTGCCGGCTGCAAATGGCCAGTTTCTGGAGAGGATCAGGCAGTGCCGGCTGCAAATGGCCAGTTTCTGGAGAGGATCAGGCAGTGCCGGCTGTTTGTTGATATGTTAAGTTAAATGGATATAAATATTATAGAAAGTCTATAAAAGCCAACTTATATTTTTTTGAAAACACAATTGCTGCGGCTGGTACTCGAACCCGCGATCGTTAGATTAAGACTCGAACACTCTAACCTCTTCACCACGCATGCAAACAAGAGGGCGACGTCAAAGACTGAAATACACACATACGCCTGCATCAGAGCTCGAGCTATAAATAGACAAAGCGGGAAAGCAGAGCGTACGGAGAAACACCGTCGCAAAACGGGCGGTGAGAGCGAGACGGAGAAACACCGCTTTGCCCTTGCGGTTGCCAGAAGAGTGCAAAGCATTAAATTTTAACCACTCTCTCTCATTCTCTCTCTTCTCTGCTGCTGCTGCTCACGTCACGTTTGCTCTGCCTGTGTCGCGGCAGAGGTAACGACGTATGAGTCATCCATTTTTGAGCATGCAGCCAGACTGCTCTATCGATTTATAAGACGTTATCACGTCAAAACAAAAAAATTCTGCAACAAATTTGTTTTCCCATAACTAATTTGCAACTTATTATTATACTTGTATAATCAAAAGTTGCCCTGCTAACTTGATGGACATCCACTTGTGCGGGTCGTTTTGCACTCACCCGTCTCACTCCCACACACACACACACACGCGTTGGCTGGGTGCTCCTGCAGGCAAACTCTCCTCGACGCTGGTCGTGGGCCGGAAGATTTGGCTAAATTTCTGTTATACGGGCCCCTTCCAGAAATTAAAACAAAAAAAACGTAGATAGGGGGTGTTGAAACATGCATTTGGGTAAAAAAATTATGTTGGGGACGCTCTTAGTTTAGTCGCAATTAATTTTTGAAGTTTCCATACAAAATTATTGCGGCAATCGTAACAAACACGCACACCGCTTCGCTCCAACTTGAAAACTCGACTCCTCCTGGACTCTGCTACTGCGGGGTGTTCTGGTTTCTGGACTCGAGTGCTCTTGGCCAGCGTCAAACTCAGCTCTCAAACCGCTCCTTTCGAACTTTTCAACTCAACTGCCTTCGCTTTGCGTTTTCATTTCAAAATGCCGCTATCATAGCTTCGTCTCGCTCATTCCTAAGCTTTGGCTTGGCGAGTGCTGGTATAGGAATTTGGCTTCTAGGCGCGATGTATATTCCTCTCGCTCACTCCTTCGGGTGTTTATTGGCACGGGAATAATTTTTTTCGTGGTGAATTCCCGTGGTGCAGTGAGTAGGTGTGTGTGTGTGTGTGGATCTTCAGCTTTGCTAGATATGAGCGTTTCTCTCGACTATCGTACGTAAGTTTGGACTTAAGCTAGGTACTCAGTAGCGCTAAAATGTAGCAACCAAATGAGTGCGCGCGAGAGGTGAATACACTTTTTCGGCGCCTCTTAGTAAGGTCGATACGCAGATGAGCTAAAAGATATACTAGAATATATTTAGTATATACTAGAATGAACATCGCGTTAGATCTTTTAAATCGGATGACCATTAGCCAGGGTGGCCCGGGAGGATGAAAATATTTGATAATACCCTTGCGAAATAGAGATAGGCAATAGGAAACAAAGCCGTATTGCACGTTTTTGCAGCGGGGAAAAATGATTTTATTTACAATACAATTAAAAAAGTTTGAATGTGGGATCTTGACCATATAGTAATTACAAATAAAAAATAATTTAAATAAAATTAAGTCTTAAAAAATGTAATTTAACGGGGAAATAAGAAAAAAAATAGAAAAGGGCCAAAATTTCAAATTAAA
>VNJW01004256.1:0-23662 GCA_008042615.1 Drosophila auraria | reverse complement strand
TCATTTCAAAATACCTTTCTAACGACATATAGCACGTTTCTGTAGCTTTATTCGTTTAGAAGTTATGGGCCCGGGAAATCTAGCTTTTTTAGCTGTTTTCCCGCCAAACTAGCGGGAAACCCAAAAAGTCGTAGAACAAAAAATGTTTAGTTTGAGCTGTTTAATAAAATAAAAGTAGTTCCAGGAGTCTTAAACAAAAAAATCGACAGACAGACAAACAGACAAACAACAGGACAAACGTTTTCATTTTGGAAAGGCCGTTAAAATCTTGTTTATTGAATATCTTTTGAACGGAGTATCGGATCAGGATGATCGAGGTGTCATTCGACGCGTGTTTAAAGCCTGATCACAATAACATTAAAAATTTGGGGATTTTTGCTCCACCGGCCCCCATAGCTCCAATTTTCAAAATTTTCAATTTTGCACTTTCACGCACATTTCTCCTAAACTAATCCGTTTTTGAAAAATCTTAGTATGCAGTTTCAAAGTTTACAATAGCTTTCGATCAAGATATAAATGGTTCTGATCGGACTATCGTAGCAGATTTTCAATTCTACGGCTGTATATAGTAGTCTCCTTGCGCACCACAGTCTCGGTGCTCATCGTCACTACGTGGACTGCCGTCCACAGTGATTGCACATTTTATGTTACAAAAAAACCAGGGCTTCTCACTAAGTTTAGAGAACTTCGTTTTTAATGAAGCACACGTATTGTATAAGTTTAATATGTTGCTCTGGAGAACTTTTGTCCGCTGTAGTTAAATTATACATTGAGTCATATCTATTAAATTAGTCGGATAAAAAATTCATGTCAATATTTCTAAAATCACGATATGTAAATATTATGGCCTTCTTGACAAGATAGATATCGTAAGATGCAAAAATTAAGTCATGTTTGGAGAAGCAAGGGACAACCATTTAGCCATAATGGAGAATTTTGCTGTAGTTAGGCTGAAAAGACACATTAAATTTCTAGCAGCAATTTATTGTGCGACGAACACGGCGAACTCAAAGCAAACTTATAGAAAATTAACTTTATTCTTCTATAATGCTTTATTTTGGCTAAGATGTTTCGTTTTTTCGAGGATTTTTAATACAAACAGTAACACTGTTGTCATGTCAAATAAAAATTGGTTTCTATCCAAACGGAAAACTAAAATACTAAAATAAATAAAGATTACAAGAAAAACCAGATAGAAAGCTATTTTCGGTAAACCGAAATATGTATACCCTTGCAGTCTGCAATTGGATTATTGAAAATCGATTCATTTTGGTTACAGTTGAAAAAATATCTTAGTTTTTAAACATTTAACATCTTACATATAGAATTTTACATTGTACATGTAGAATTTTACATTTTACATGTAGGATTTTACATTTTCATTTAAATTGACCGATCGTTTCTATGGCAGCTATATGATATAGTTGTCTGATCATAATGAAATTAAAACCGTAATTCTATAACCATAAAAAATTGCTATATCTTGATATACGTTGAAAAACAAAAAAATTAAAATTTTTTTTACGTCAATTTCGTCATCATTCCTATGGCAGCTATAGAATATAGTGGTCCGATTTCGGAAGTTCCAACATATATACTGCGTGCTAAAGAAATAAGACTATGCTAAAAATTTCAGCCCGATTGCTCAAAAACTGAGGGACTAGTTCGCGTAGAAACCGACAGACGGACATACAGACAGACGGACATGGCTAGATCGACTCGGCTGGTGATGCTGATCAAGAATATATATACTTTATGGTGTCGGAAACGCCTCCTTCACTGCGTTATATATCATGACAAAATTATAATATCCTCTGCAAGGGTATAAAAAATATATATATATATTGTTTAATCCGCTGCCTATTGGGAGGCAACCAAGAGTGATATTTGCCCTTGTGCAAATGTCAGTGTGGTTATTGTTGTTGTTTCGCCTTGCCCCTGTGCAGATGGCGAAGCGCGATCCAAAAATAAACGGACGCAATAATGATGCTTACTTCACGAAGTTCTGTGTGAGACTTTATTCTTATTTCGGCTGTGCATGTGGTTCGGTTACACATTACAAGAAAGCTTATGATTTACCGTTTTCAATGTGGATCATAATATTTACTTTACAATGAGGGTGACAGTTTAGCACACAATATCAACTAAAATAAAGAGACAAGCGTGAACATACTCCGCCCGTTGGAAGGACGGTCGTTCTTCCAAGATTCAGGGGAAATAGGCAGGGGTGCGACTTTTCGAATTCGACGAAGAATGACTCCCTTTTCCGTCTTAATATCGACGAATCTGACTCTTCCGTCAGCTCCAGAGCAAGTGTTGGTAACGCGCCCCAGGGGCCATTGCTGAGGTGGAGCGTTGTCGTCATGGATCATGACCAGCTGCCAAGGAACTATGTTAGCCTTTGGAGAAGTCTACTTGCTGCGGGCCTGCATGGTGTGCAGGTAATCTCGTCGCCAAAGCTCCCAGAATTGATGCTTGATGTGGGTGACACGTTGCCAACGTGTCAGGTGCGATAGGTTGCATTCCTCTAAACTTGGCTCTGGAAGTGCCAATAAAAACGTTCTGACTAAAAAATGCGATGGAGTGAGGCCTTCTCAATCTTTGGGATCCTTTGACAGAGGCGCAAGGGGTCGTGAATTGACAACCGCTTCAGCCTCAACTGCGACAGTTTGGAGTTCCTCGTACGTCAGATGCGACTGTCCAGTGTTTTTGATCAATAAAGGCTTCTTGGATTTTACCGCGGCCTCCCACAGGCCGCCAAACTGTGGTGCGCGGGGTGGAATGAAGCTAAATTCTACGCCATTGGATGCGGCGAACATTTGTTGATCTGATCTGGTCCAGCAAACGAGGCTTGTAGTGGTAGCAGTAGACACAGTTGCGCACCACTTTGCTAACCAGTCGACGAGAATTAATAATCCATACTTGGAGGCGTAAGAGTCCGATTAGAGCTTTAGGCCCTGCGTGCATGTTAGTTTAATGAAGAAATTTGACGAATTTATATATGAATGTGTGATCTTTTGGCAGTAAAAGCGGGTACTTGGCTTCTACAGGTATTTGCGCATTTTCTAGACAGCCAAATCTAGTATAGCATTTTGGTATCAGCAAATTGCAATGTCAGCAGAAAAACGTGAGCGTATGGTCGTCGAGACTGAGAATTGAAGTTTTGCTCTAACATCTCCTATACCAGAAACTTCAAAATGTTGACGTTTTCGCTTAAGTTGTAATTTGGTGGCCAAAGAATCGGTGATAAAATTAATTTCCAATCCAGAATCAAGCAAGGCTCTTGCCGGGTGGAACAATCCGTATTTATCCTGGATGAGAACTAGAACGGTATAAGTGCTCGATACGACTGGCGAGAAAGATATGCAACTACCTGTGTAGAGCTACAAGGTTGCTCGTTCGTTTATTCTAAATTTGATTGAGAATTTTCCTGAGTTTGCGATGCAACGAAGAATGGTGCAACCCGCGACAAGTCCAAGGCAATGAACGAAGGGCACGATCCTAGATTGTGATCTGAAGAATTGCATTTTATACAACTGCCCCTAGCCGCTAGGAAGGCTTTCTTGCGGGGTGACTTAGTTTTTCCGAACGCTTTTTATAAGGCTTAAACTCCTGACCTGGCTTTGCGCTACATTCTAGGAACTGACAATGCCTACTTAATATGCTGTAAAAGTTATCCCAAGTTGGAAACTGCTCATAGTTTTGACCTTGATCATAAGCATTGAACCTGAATCGATCTTTCGCAAAACGAACTGAATAAAATCGCTTCAAAGGCATTTTTTTGACCTTAATCATAAGCATTGAACCTGAATCGATCTTTCGCAGAACGAGCTGAATAAAATCGCTTCAAAGGCATTTTTTTCAGTGTCAAGAGAGAGAAGGGAACCACGCAACGCTGCAACTGTATCTAAAATTTCACGACAAAGAGACCGATTTTTTCATATGAGAAATGCCGAAAAGGCTAGTATTTTCCGTCGAATTTTGAGAGTTTGAGAGAAGGTAATCGATGACTGAGTCCTCAGGGCCATTACGCTTGTTACAAAGACGATTTAAAAGCGTACATTTTGTTGCTATAAATTCTGCCTCAAACTGATCGCGAGAATCTTCCTCTGAATCTAGTTCCTCGATCCTAGTTCCTAGTTCTTCGATCCTGCGATTCCAAAAGGGCCAAGTGACACTCTGCCGATGCAGCATCCATGTGTTTGCAACTGCTCGATCCGCTGTTCGTTGCATGTTTCGTTCGCGCAGAGTTATTTTGCGCCCAAGTGCAGCTAGCTGGTCTTCTACAGGTGGTTTGGTCATGTTTGCAAAGTGATCAAAGATCCGAAAGAGCCAAATTTTTTGAAGCCTCTGCAACAGATTTAGAGTAACTGCAAAGCTTTTGAATGTAAAGCTGGAATGCAGCAAGCCCGCGTGTTCTGAGGACAGCAGTCCTGTCACGGTCGCCAATGTTTAATCCGCTGCCTATTGGGAGGCAGCCAAGAGTGATATTTGCCCTTTTGCACATGTCAGTGTGGTTATTGTTGTTGTTGTTGGGAGCAGCGCTGCCGCTAGCGTCAATAACTGTGGGGCGAACTCAAGTTGTTGCCGTCTTTCTCGCACTCATTAGGAATCCCATAATGTGACAATAGTCGAGTCGAGTTGACTAGGCGTAAGCTTAGGGATTCCGTATTGTCAGTAAGATGCTTTTCATTAAGAACATTGCTATTAAAGTCCCCCATAATTGCGATGTCTGTATAGGAAAGCGACAATGCTGAAATTTTTATATTACATTATTATATGCAGCTGCGCGATTAGGACGATAAACACAACCAAAAAGTTAATTTCCACAAAAATAAACTCAGTTGCACTAACGTCGTCGTGTATACATATAAGCTTGGAGTTCAGTTTCTTATTTATAAATATTGCACATCCTCCTCCATGGCCCTTGCGATCCGCGCGAAATACACTAAAACCTTCACACAACATTAATAAAAGCAGCCAATTAAGCACCCACAATTGCTGCGGCGGCCAACTTGAGGATAGATAAGTGATTTAGCATGAAGGTGCTTTAAAGTACTATATTTAACTCTTCTTGTTTCTACTAAATACACCGTCATTGGTATTAGAGGTGAAAGGATTTCGTTACCTAGAATTCTTATCATTGCTTTACTATTTGCCACTGGATCAATCAAAGTCTCAAGCATTTACAATTTGTACACCTAAATTGAAGGACGCACATAAAAAAATAAAAAAAGCTCTATGAGAATTCTGGCCACGGCTTCTCTCATGCTTGAGCTAATGAGCTCTGCCTGCTCGGAAAACCGTTGATTTATAAAATTCACCAGCAATGGGGAGAAGGCATCCGAAGTGCGACCAGTCGACCCGCTTCGCGTGCGTGTTGGCTGCGTGGACCTTTTCATTTCTTTTTCTCTTCTTTATCACTTACTGTTTATTTGGGGGTTTTCAGATTCTCGTTCGCTTTGCTTGTGGTTAGCTTTGAGAGTATACGAGCGCGATTGGCTCGACTTCAAACGAGCGACAATAGGTCAGGTGTAGATTTGTTTATTTGTTTATTATTTTTCTGCGCAGCTTGACGTAATTTTTGTATCAGCGATACTTTTGAATTGATTATAGCGCGAAAATAATAGTTTAATATTTTGTTTATTTTTTATTTATTTTTTAATATCCTAGTGCGACAAGGGTAAACTTATATTTATTGCACTAGTCAAAATCGACACACATACATGAAACGAGTTTGTTTTAAAAATATTTCTTAATCTAACAATTTATTTATAAATATTTTACTGACATTTTGATTTTGTTTAACTTATTTCTATATTATTTTCATATATTTTTTTTTTGTGTTTATTTTGTTTTGTTTTTATTGTTTTTGTATTTTTGTTTTATACTTTATTTTTGTTACTCTATTTTAAATATTCTTTAATTTTAATTTTAAACTGAGTTGCGCACCTAATAGTCTCTAAGTTATGTGGGAGGTTGTTCCAGAGGCGGATAGCATTGGTAAAGAATTGTCTGCTTGAAATTAGAGATTTATACCTTGGGCATATGAAATTATTAGTCCTTGTGGATGTTGCAGAGCTGAGCTTATTGTAGAGATACGGTGGTTGCCGAGTTGTCACAATATTATGGAAATACATAAGAGTCCTATAATGTATCCACGAGGTCAAGTTTAAGTCAAGTAGTTTACTGGTTAAGTGGGATACATGTTCAAGTCGATTTAGTTTAAGCACATATCTAACTATAGAATTTAAAGCTACTGTCAACTTTAGCATATCTCTAGTGTCGCAGTAACCAAAGACCCATAAAAAAGAGTGGGAATTAGAATTAATTTGATATAAGCATCCTGATTTGCTGTGGTAAAATGTCTTTTGATGTAGAGAGCTGACGCAACAAGCCATATGTTCGTCCAGTTGCTTTGGAAATATCTTTACTCCAGCTCATGTATTATTGAAAGTAATACCAAGATTTATTGCCGACTCCTCATATTTTATAGGTTTGTTACTAATCGCAAGGCTTTCCAAACATCTGGTTTCTATTGGTTTTTACTAATTACTATGCATTTTGATTTTGAAGGATTTATGCTTAAGCCATTATCCTTTGCCCAGTTGTCAATAAGATAAAGGACATCATTACTTTTACTTACACAAACATTTAATTGATTAACCGGACTACTTACATAAACCTGAACATCGTCTGCTTATAAGTGTACTTTTCAACCGGACAAGACACTAGGCAAATCATTAACAAATCATAACATAATACAGATCCCTGAGGAACTTTCTTACTTAATTCGCTGAAGCTTGAAATACAATTTCCAGAAACTACTGCTTGCTGCCTGCCAGCAAGATACGACGAGATGAAACCAACAGCACTATTTGTAAAATTGTAAAGATTTTTTAGTTTAGTACTATGGTACTCAGGTTCACTGAGTAAAATGCTTTGCTGTCGTCAAGGAGAGTTAGGAATGTTGCATAGTTATTGTCTAGTTGGCTACGAATGTCCTCAACAATGTCTGTTATTGCACTTATACAGCTCCTTTTCTTTCTAAAGCCCGACGGTTTCGGCGAAAGTAACGAATTACGCTCGAAGAAAGTCTGTATTTGGACAGATACTACATTTTCAGGGACTTTGTGGGACGTGGAAGGGAGTGGAAAGTAAAGTGGCGGAGTACAGCGGCGTACCGCAGTGCTCCTGATAGTTACCGCGCTGGCCCGCTTTGCCACAGCGGAGGCCGGTCCAAAGGAGTCCATATGGCAAGGAGATGCCCCGGTGATGTCCAGTTGGCTGGGGCGCAACAGCTGGAGTCCATGAGGGGCCTGGTGGCTCCACTCCTTGGATGCCCCAGCTTGGCCCAGGGGTGAGAGAGTGTTTGTTGTGCTCAGTGTTGCCAGAGTCGCTTTTTTCCCGTCAAATCTGGCTTTTTTTAAAGACCATTTGAAAGAAATATTTAGAAACAGCGGGCAGCGCGAATTCTGGCTTTTTATCTTTGTTAAAAGCTTTTTTCCGATTTTTTTTCTGAATGCCCGCATAACAAAACGTATGCTCAAAAAATGATACAATTATTACTGATTTTGTCGATACTAGGACTTAAGACAGCGTTAGAAGGGATCGTTACATCGTTACTTTTAAGATTACTTTATCCTCTTATTTTTAAGTAAAATATCTAATTTCTGACTTTGGTCGGTTTGTGACGAATTCTTATAAAATACGTATACATGAATTTATTACGTATACGTAAAAAATGTATGAAAATCAGGAAGAAGCTGCAAATATTGATGAAATGATATACATATTATTAATAATTACAATAATAACAAAGCTACGACTAATTTCTTCTTCTCGGTTAATTAGAAGCAAGAAATAAACTTGTTGGAAAACTGGCTTTTTTAATTTGGCTTTTTTTGATCGTTCTTCCCGTCAAAAACAGCTTTTTTTTTCAAGGAAAAGTTGGCAACACTGGTTGTGCTTTCTCTTACACTGTCTCTTTTTCCATTATGCTTTCTCTTTGTTTAAATGTGGCTGCGCCCACTGCAACTTGCTGGTCACGACAGCTGATCGCACAGTCAGCTGATCGCCACATATGTGGAAATCCACCCGCGGTGAACTCCGCGGCAAGGGCACGGATTCTGGAGGCCCTAACTACCATTCCTCATAGTACCAAGGCACCGGCGGACCACTTGGCCAGCGCCCCAGAACCTGCGACAAGTGATATACAAGATATGAGCGCCTTTCAGAGAGGCTCAAAACTGAAGTGGACCCCTCCCGGCGGCAGCTCTTCAGCGCACCCCCCCGCACCAGAAGCAGCACAGGACCACTGTGGGCCCGAGAGAGGAGCGGATACTGCCACCCCCAAAAGGGGCAGGGATTCCCCTAGCCCCACTGGGCCAGCTTATCCACCCAAAAAGGTCAAGGCGCCCCAGCCTCTGATCTTGGAGATGGGGGCGATCCTGGACGACCTAGTCGCCAAAGCGACTGAGCAGAGAGTCCGCACTAGGGCCAATCAGGACATGATGAACGCCCCTTGCGAGGCTTAAGGAACTGCAGTTGGAGTTGCTGCAGCAGAACTCGCGGAAGGCGGCGTCCCCACTAATGACCTCGGACCAAGGATGCCAGTCGTCCCTGAGCCATAGCGCGCAGGTGTTTGCCGAGGAATCAGCCCAGACTTAACCGGCCCTTGGCAGGCCTGTTATCCCCAGCTACGGTGCTGTCGCGGGAACGAGCGGCACAAAAGAGAGAAGCAATAGCCAGAGGAACCAGCGGCAGAGAACAGGAGGCTCTGCTCGTCATCCACGACCTGGACGAGCTAGTGACCAGAGAGGAGTTGGCGGACGCGCTCGTCGAGCACGCGCAGCTACCCACCGGAACTGTGACGGTCAAAGGCGTCAGAGTCTCAACGAACTGGGGCAAGGTAGCGACAGTGTCCGTACCGACCAGCTTGGTAGGCCTACTCAACAAGCTGGGTAAAGTTAAAGTTGGGTGGACACGGTGCCGCACTAGAGAAGTGGAGTCGCGTCCTATGTGCTTTAGGTACTTAGAAGTCGGTCACATCGCCAGCAAGTGTGCCAGTACCACGGACAGAAGCAAATACTGCTTCAGATGTGGGGCGGAAGGGCACAAAATTGCAGCGTGCATCAACCCAGCGAGGTGCTACAGATGCGTGGAGTTGAAGAAACAGGATGGCTGCCCTCTGGACTTGTGGCAGCGCAGCAAGCCGGGTGTGCGACATTCTGTCAGCAGAAGGCTTTGTTCGCGCAAAGATAGGGGCGTGGTGGGTCTACAGCGTCTACCTTGCTCCCAGCCTGTCGCTCATCGAATTTAGCGATAGATTGGATCAGCTCGTGGCGGACGCCAGAGAAAGGTTCCCGTCGTTAATCGCCGGGGACTTCTACGCCTGGGCCGTGGTCTGATGAACCTCTCGCACCAATGCTAGGGGTAACGTCGTCCGCGAGGCTTTTTCCCAATTGGATACCGCCCTCCTGAACACAGGTCACCAGCAGACTTTCAGTCGAGCGGGAATAGGCTCGATGGTGGATCTCACATTTGTGAGCAGCTCTAAAGCCAGGAGGTGCACATGGGAGCTCAGTGAGGGATACACAGCTAGCGACCATTTTGCGATATTCACCACGATCGATGAGCAGGAGGCGTTCCCCGTCCCTCATCCCGCACTAACTCGTAAGAGTTACAAGGTGGAATCGCTCAACATCGAGGCCTTCGCGGAGTGCATTGCTAGTTTGGAGTGCACTGGCATCGCTCAACTTCAAGCAGCTTGTGACAGCTGCATGATAACCAGGAGAGAACACTCTCGTCACCGCGAACCAGTATACTGGTGGACGCAGACGATTGCTAAGGGACTGTTCCAAGGCAAGGCGCCGTTACCAACGCTCTCGCGGAACCTCCGTTCACCTGGAGAGGCGCTCCGAGTATCAGACCCGCCGACGAGCCCTCACGGCGGCTATTAGAGGGGAAGCGCATACAAGATTGTGGTGAAAAAGCTGAATAGCTCCAGGCAGTTAGCTCCACTAACCCGGGAGAGTCTTGTACGCATCGTCGAGCACCTGTTCCCCAGGATATCAATCCCACTGGTGGGATTGTGTGGCGGCAGCAAGTAGGGTCAACGCTTCCAAGGCTCCCGGCCCGGACAACATACCGAATCGCGCCCTCAAGCTGGCCCTCTCCCTCCGGCCAGAGTTATTTGTGGATGTCTTCGACGGTTGCCTTAGGGCGGGCATCTTCCCAGCAAGCTGGAAGATCCAAAGACTGGTGCTCTTACCGAAGCCGGGAAATCCGCCTCGCCTTCGGCCTATATGCCTCATAGACGGAGCTGGAAAAGTGCTGGAGCACCTGATCGGCTCCAGGATCCAGAAGGCTATAGTGGCGGCTGGCGACCTCTCTGAGGCTCAGTTCGGCTTCAGAAAGGCGAAGTCAACCATTGATGCCATAACCAAGGTGGTAGACATCGCCAGGGCTGCTATCGCAGGCCGACGCTGGAAAGGAGGGACAAAGGAATACTACCTCATTGCGACGTTGGACATACGCAATGCATTCAATACGGCAAGATGGTGCAGCATTATGGAGGCTTTGACCAACTTCGAGGTCCCCCCGTACTTACTCAGGATAATGTGGAGCTACTTCAATGAGCGGATCCTGAAATTTGAGACGCCAGCAGGATGGGAATCCATCGGACACAAGGTTCAGTCCTGGCCCCCATTCTGTGGAACACCATGTACGACAGGGTACTCCGCCTAGCACTGCCAGGTAGTACTGAACTGGTGGGTTTCGCGGACGATATTGCGGTCGTAGTCGTCGCCAAGGAGCTGGCCACAGCGGAGGACCTCTGCAACAGGAGCGTGAGCTTGATCCACGCATGGCTGACCAGAGTGGGACTCCAGCTCGCCCCCCAGAAGACCGAAGCCGTGCTCGTGAGTAGCAGAAAACGAGCGGAGACTGCAACTATACGAGTCTGCGACGCGCCGATCAGATCGTCCAGAGCGATCAAGTACCTCGGGGTGATGCTAGACACGAGGCTTTCGTTCCTATGCCGCGCCGGTAATGCAGCACGCCATGTTGACGCAGTCGTACAGCCGCTCATTGAACTCCACCCACAGACTGGCTGCCCTTCGTATCTGCAGCGCATTCAGGACTGTTTCGGATCAGGCTGCGTTAGTCCTGGCAGGGACGCCACCGCTCGATCTCCTTGCCTCCGAGCAGGCTTCTGTATACGAGCAAGCTTTTCTCTGCGGTAATCGTTTTTCCTTGCGTTGGTATTTAAATACCGTTTCTCTCCTGGTCACACTACTACCGATCTCATCTAGTATTTTCCAGTGCACGGAGTTGCTCAACACTGAAAAATACCAGATGCTCGTGTGCCCAGTTCGCGGAAGATCGCTTTCGATACCTTTTTTTCCGATCTTCGCCTTTACCAACCACCAATTTTCTCACTGGTGGTCGCCATGCTGAAATCTTTGCGTAAGTGTTCTTTTTCCTTCAACTTTCCTCCAATCCCTGGTGCTAATCTGCCTCTCTTTTTCTAGGCTTACTCCACTGCATGCCCCTGACCTCTGGGCTGGCCGCCCCTGGACCCCTGCCACCCCGATCTTCTCTGCTCGCCTCGTCGCCGTGCATCTGCAGCCCCGCGCCCGTCTGTGGCCCGCGAACCCTCTCTCGGTCGTTGACATGGCTGCCGGAAAACATACTATTGGGTTTTATTTTATTTTTCATTGGATCATTACTCGTGCCACTCCGTCGGTCACCGCGGTACCGCCGGTCTCCCGCGACGATCAGCTTCGACCACCGCTCCTTGCGGACCCGCCGCTGCTGCCGATGCGCCTCGGCGGCCACGCCCTCTGGTCACTCGGCCTCTGGGACGGGTGTCCATCGCTCCTTCTCGGGCCAGGAGAGCTGCCGCCCTAGCGCTGGCTTCTCCCGCCTCCGGGCATGAGGCCTGCCGCTGCAGGGCCTTCCGTCCGGGGTCCGTGACCGGCGCGGGCCAGAACCACGGCCCCTTCCGAGGGCCGGGGCATATCCAGCTGTTCCCACTCCGGGGGCAGCTCGATCCAACCCCCTTTTGGGGCCACCTCGTAGGGATGCGACACCGGCCACATCCAGGTCACTGCTTGCTGGTGGTACCGCTGGCCATTTTCCGCCACCACCGTGCGCCTTGTCTGCGGGGTGCCATACAGCCTCGATGTCCGCTGCGGAGATGGTGGCGGCGGCGGTGGGGTTGCCGTGGGCGGCGGCGTTGGCGGTAGCGGTGGTGATGCCGGATTCGGTGGCGACAGCGGTGGCGTTGCCGGAGTCGGCGGCGGTTGCGTCGACAGAATCGGTGGCGGCGGCAGTGGTGTTGCCGGAGTCGGCGGCGGTGGCGTCGACGGAATCGGTGGCGGCGGCGGTGTCGATGCCGGAGTCGGTGGCGGCAGCGGTGGTCCTGTCGGCAGCGCTGCCTGTACAGCAGCCGTCGGATTGGCCCACAGCCGGGCCTCCTCATCCTCGGCCTCCTCTAGCCGCCTCTCCCACACCTCGAGCGCCGCCTGGTGCACGAGGTAAGCCTTGGTCTGCATCCTCCACTCCTCATCCGGGCCTGCGTCCTCTTCCTCGGACACCTCCGGGGTGTCGTCCGACCCCTCGCTCTCCTCTTGTGGTCTCGGAGACGCTTCGCCCAGCCCACCGATCGCTGCCTCGTCGTCGGACGAACTCAATTCGACGACCTCGTCCTGGTCGACTCCGGATGCCCACTCCTCGTCGGGCAGCTCCGCGGCCGACATCTCGTCATAACTGCTGGCCGCGGGTAAGGGAGACGGCGACACCAGCGGGGACGCCAACAGCTGGAGAGCGGGATCGGAATCCCTGCGTCTGCATTGCGCCGCTGGCTGTTGCAGATGCCGTCCGGCCCTCTTCGCCAGCGCGGCCAACTCGTGAGTGCGACTTACTCCAACCATGTTTCGTTTTTGAAAGACCGCCTCTCCTGTATTTCTCTTAGACGAAACCTCGGTTCTCGTCGATGTCCGCGCGCAGTAACGGTACCCTTCCGGTACGGGATCCTTCCACGGTTTCTCTCTTCGCTACTGCTCGGTGCCGTGTGCTTGTGTGTGTGTGTGTGCTTTCGGTGGCCATCTTCCTTTCTCCTCGTTCCCTTCTTTCACCTTAACGGGATCTTGCTCGCCGCCTCGGCCGTTATTAGTGTGCTTGTGAGTGCCGTGATGCAGGGCCGTCCCGCCTCGGGCTTGCTGCCTCCACAGTGGTGTTGTTGTTGTTGCTGATCAAGGGAGTCCTGCCTGGTCAGCGTGCCGGCGGCCGCGTCCGTCGACTCCATCACAGCAGCCACCATAACAGCTATCGCGTCCATGGCTACCCTAATAGCAGCTGCGTCTGTGGCTGTCGCAACAGCGGCTGCGTCCGTCGCCCTGCTCCTGACTCGTCCCGTTTGACGCATCCTTTTCTCCCGTCGCCGGTGCCCCCGGCTAGGGAGCGACAACACCAGTGGGACGTGGGAGGGCAGGCCCTGCAGCGCTGCGCCCCCTCTCGCCTCTGGCTGTTGCTTATGCTGCCCTTCCTGGGCCGTGCTGTGCTCGTTCGGCTACGGTACTCTGTATCGTCTCCTCCCTTTCTTCGGATGCACCAGGCAGCTGCCTCCATTGTGAGTCCTCTGCGTGGACGGGATCTCCGCTTCCGAGTTTCTGGCAAGGTGCACTCGCAGGAAACTGTTTTCCTTTTTTTTCTGTGGCTTTTGTTTGATTCCTTTTTATTTGCCAGCTCTCATCATTTATACTAGAGTCCTCTGCCTGGCGATAGCATCCGCTTTGTTCCGCTCACGCACTCTTCTGGATCTTCGTAGTGGTGTGCGTCTGGTGCTGACGATGGAATCCTTCGCCCTGGCGGTGCCATTCTGACCTTCTCCGTCGCTTCTGTCGTTGGAGTCCTCTGCCACTGCGGTAACATCCTCATCGTTGTCCTCGCGCGCCCCGCTGATTCCTCGCTGTGGCGCGTTGTTGAATCGAGTGTCGGAGTCTTCTGCCCTGGCCGTAACATACTCGATCCCTTCTTCTACATTCTGTGGCTTTAACTGACTTATATGTACCAGCTTTTCCTTCTTAGTGACTTCGTGCTGTACGACGCAGATGACTGACGACTGGAAATTCGTCACTTTGAATGGTCCGTCGTATTTTGGTGCTAATTTCGCTGCGAATCCTTCCACGGCCTTCGACAAGTGGGGCTCTTTTACCCACACCGTGTCTCCAACTCTCGGATTCCAAGGCCTCCTTCTCAGGTTTTAGTACCTGACCTGGTCCTGCGCCGCCTTCTCCAAGTCCCTTCGGACAACCTCAAAGATTTCCTTCAACTTTTGAGAATTTTCATCGGGCGTCTCCATTGTCGTCCCGTACCCAGTGTCTCCTTGTCGAACAACGCCCTTCGCAGCCTGGGTTCGCGTCCTTGTGTCAGGAACGCCGGTGAGTACCCGGTGGAGTCCGATATGCTCGCATTATCTCTGGCCACTTTTCGTCCCAGCACCTCTGGTCGTCTCCGGCAAATTGGGCAATCATTGTTTTGACCGTTCGGATCGCTCTCTCGGTTGGATTCTTTTGTGGAGTGTATGGGGCCGTATACTGATTGCGAATTTCCTTGAGAAATTTATTGAACGCCTTGCTCGCAAATTGTACACCGTTGTCCGTTATCACTACTTCTGGTGATTCGAATATCGATATTATTCGTTCTCGGAATGCCTATCGCAGCGATTCTGCCGTTGCTGCCCTCATGGGGACCAGCTCTGTTCATTTGGAGAACCTATCGATCAGCACTAGCAGCATCTGGTTCCCGTGCTTTGATCTCGGCAGCGGTCCCACAAAATCGGCGAACACTGTAGCCCAGGGTTCTTCTGGTACTTGCGTGAGCATTTGTCCTGCTGCCTGCAGCTTGTTCGGCTTGTACTTCAGGCATATTTCGCATTTCCTGACATACGATCTCGTGTCCCGCTGCATTCCTGGTCAGTAATATCTTGCCGCTATACTTGCTATCGTTTTTCTCTTTCCCACATGTCCAGCCGCTGGCGAGTCGTAGTTTTCTTGTAGCACGCTCTCCCTTAGTCCTTGGTGCACGCACAATTCCCACGCGACGACGTCTTCGCTGTACAATGTTGATCCCTCCAGCATATAGTCGGGAAACTTCTGTGGGTTCCTCTTGATTTTCTCCAGCATTTCCTCAATCCATGGGCACGACTCGTTCGACGATACGGTCGTCTCCTTCACTTGGCGAATCGCTATTCGGCCTGAAAGGCTTTCTATGCTATTTAACCATTTTAAAGCCATGTGGTCTGTGATTACTTTAAAATGGTACCCCTCCAGGTATGGTCGCAGCTTGCGTCCGGCCCTCACTATCGCCAAACACTCCTTCTCCGTGGTCGAATAGTTCTTCTCGGCACCATTCAGCGTTCTACTGGAGTAGGATATCACCTTTTCTCCTTCCTTCGTGTTCTGCGTGTGAATTGCTTCTATCCCGTAGTCGCTAGCATCCGTCTGTAGCACGAACATTTCGCCAAAATCTGGACATGCCAGGATTGGGTCTGCTACCAGCTTCGCTTTTACTTCTTCGAACGCGTCTTGGTGTTTTTGGGACCATTCCCATTTCGTGCCCCTGCGCAGCAGTTCGTTTAATGGCATCACGATTTTTGCGAAGTCTGGGACGAATCTCCTGTACCACGACTCCACCCCCAGGTATTGCCTGAGTTCTCTCACGGTTGATGGTGGTTTTAGCTCTGCTACCTTGCTGCTACCTTGTCCGGGTCCGTGCCAATTCTTTGTTTTGTTATTCTGTGTCCCAGATATAGCAGTTCCATTTGGAAAAACTGTCGAAAGACAGTTCCTTCAGGTTCCTTATGTGTTCCTCCTTCGTCCTTCCGATCACTACTATATCATCTTGATATGCAAATGAGTGTGGCGACATTTCGGGCCCTATTACTTTGTCTAGTGCTCGTTGGAATGTGGCAGTCGCCGAGTGCAGTCTAAATGGCATCACTTTCCATTGGAACAGATCTTTGCCCGGCACTGTAAACGGTGTAAACTGCCTGCTCCGTTCCTCTGGGGGGATTTGCCAGTATCCATCCGTGAGATCTAGGCTGCTGATGTATCGTGCTTCCCTTAGTTGGTCCAAGATGAAATTTGTCCGTGGCATGGGATATGCGTCCTTTATTGATTTCTGCATTGATCTGCCTAAAATCGCCGCATAATCTCCATTTGCCGGTCTTCTTTCTTACCATTACTATGAGGGAGCTATACGGACTTTTGGAATGCTTCATGCATTCCATTTGCAGTAACTCACCCACCTTGGCATTGATTTCTCCTTGAACTTTCGGATTCTTCGGATAGTATCTCTGGTTGATTGGTTAGTCGTCCTTCATTGTAATGCTGTGTACGGCTACGTTTGACGGTCCTTTCATCCGCCTGAATTCTGCCAACTCTGCCTCCAGGAATTACTCCTCCTCTCTTTCGCTGGCTTTCTGAGGCCTTTCGACGACGGCGACGGACAATCTCTCTTCTAGCCATCCATTGTTTTGTCTCCATGCTGGTATCGCCACTTGGTGTCCTGCGCACTTCACTTCTGCACCGATGTTGGTGAGAAAATTCCAACCCAAAACCAGCGCGTCGATTATTCCTGGGAGTATTAGCAATTGGGTTGTCACCGTTTCTGTTCCGAGTCCGATCTGCACCGCTATCTGCTCGTCGATTTGGACTCTGCTTCCGTCTGCCATGTGTACTTGTCGTTTAAGGGGCTCCCTTGTTCCGGCTCTTTGTAGTGTGACCGCCAACGTTTCGCTAATAAAGCTGGCTGTGGCTCCCGTGTCAACCGTTGCTCTGACTTGGACTCCGCCTATCAGCACCGTTGCGGTCAGTTGTGTCTCCTCGGCTGTTAGGTTCCCCATTAGTTTTGCGAGGCGGAGCCTTGCGATCCCTGCTGGCCTCTCACAGGCTGGGATCGCTGAGCGTTTCCCGACGGTTGGCAGCATTCTACCGTCCTTCTTCCGACCCTCCCGCATATCCAGCAGAACACGATCCGCTGATTCCGGCATTCTCTCGCCCAGTGTTCTTGCCCTCCGCACCTCCGGCATGCTTGTGCTGGGTTTTGCACGAATTCCCTTTGGGGCACCGCTGGTCTCCGGTTGTGCTGCGCGTTTCCACCTGGGTGATCCTCCTCGTCCTGGCATCTTCTGCATACCGCACTCTGCTCTGTCCTTTGCGGTTGCTGGGACCTGACCCTGTGGGCAGTGTTTTCCCTTTCGAAGTCTTCCCTTTGCAGGTCGAGTTCCTCGAATTCGTCGGCTAGTGCCATTGCGGCATCGAGGTTTTTGCACTCATACGGGCGCATAAATATGCGGAGTGCTGGCGTGCTGTTTTCTAGGATTCGTGCCAGTGACTCCCTTCTGGACATTCGCAGTGGCCGCATTAGGGTTTGGATTTCAACCATGTAGTCTTTAAACCTCTCGCCGTATCGCTGCTTCCTTTGTCTGACCTGGTCTACCAGCTTCTCCAGGTAACCTCTCGGCAAGAAGAAGTTTTGGAAGTCGTAGATGAACTCCCCCCAGCTTTGCCATAGCTTGTTGTTGGCTATGAACCATTTCAACGCCTTGCCTTGTAGGAGTTCTGGCATCGCTCTGGGGATCAGGTTAAGGTCGAGGCCGTATGTTGCGACATACCATTCCACTTGCTCCAAGAACTCCAGAGGCTTGTCGTTTCCGTCGAACTTGAAGTTCCACTCGCGCACTTGTTTTGCTACCTTCGCGTAGTCTGGCTTGTTAATCTTCTCCTTCAGGCGTCCCTCCCTGCTCGATTCCCTGCTTCGGGCTGTGTCCTGCATGCTTGCGCCATCAAGGCTTGCTATTAGGGCTTCTGGGTCTTCTGGCTGTACCTTTATGCTTGGGATTTTGCTGAATTTTTCCTTTAGCTTAGCCAATGTTTTAGCCACCTCTGGGTCTGTTCCGTGTTCTTCTACAAACTCCGCCAAGGTTTTATTCATGGCGTCGACAGAGCCGATGAGCTGGATGCCCAGCAGCTTTGCCACGCCATCGTACTCTTCCTTTTTTATGTACTTTATCCAACTTTTTCCAATTTTGCGTTCTTTGTTATTTTCTCTTTGTTCAGACAATCACGTTTTGGGCGCCAGGTGTAACGAGCTGATTTTTTACGTTTGGCTCGCAACAATTATGTGCGGCTAGCTCAGTCATGATCGTGTGCTTGTTCCGCCAAATTTATATTAAGTGATTGCCCGCCCAGAGAGAACGCTTTGGGTTAATTTAGTACTCAGGTTGTTTATTGTATTTCGATAGGATTCTCGTATCTCAATTTCTCGTTGCTGCGTCCTGATCCTCCAGCGTGCGGCTGCACTCCTTCCTCGCCGATCGTTTGGTTGTCTTGCTGACGAAGCTAGCAGGGTGTATCGCCTGGCCTAAGCCTAGTCACCCCGAACGCCCACTTCGCGACCTCACTGCAAAGCTAGCAGAGTGTATCGCCCAGCCGAAGCCTAGCCACTTCGAACGCCCGCTTCACAGCTTCAAGCACAGAGCTAGCAGGATGTATTGCCCGGTAAAGCCTAGCCACCCTTGTCGCCCGCTCCGCGCCGACGTCTGGGATCTCGTCGACACGGTGTATCGCCCGGCAAAGCCTAGCCACACGCGCAACTCCCACAGTTAGACGCCACTCGACCGTCGCTTTCCTCGGCTGGTCCTCGCCGCAGGACCTCGCTGTTCCTCGAACTGTGGCCGACTTCGACTTCCCGACTTCTGTTTGTCATTCGACATCGCGGCTGCTGCCCTTGGCAGTGTGCATCCCCTGCACACTGCTTTGTGGGGAGTTTAAATTACCACTCCTCACAGTATACAAACTTCGGCTTACTTGTTTTTATATAGTTTTTTTGGGTATGATGTGTGTCAGGTGACCGCATGTGTTGTGTGTTGTCTAACTACACGTGATCGACACGAGATATTCCTTGATTGTAGGAAATACCTTTCTGTGGTGCCTCGTGCGATCACTCCCTAATATCATATGGGGGATTAATGGCTTAGGAACTGGTCACATGTTTCTCACGAGTCCTCACGTTACGTAATCAATAACCCTAATTAAATTTGAATATTACCCGATTTTTTATTGATTTGTACTCTCGAAGCCTAAACCATTGCAATTTGACACACGTTTCTCACGAGTCCTTACATCACGTAATCAGTGACCCTAATTAAATTGGAATATTACGCAATTTTTTATTGATTTCTACCCTCCAAACCTAATTAATTGTCTTATTCATTAGGGATCCTTTTTGACAGGTTGACATAATTACCCGGTAGTTTGTTCTGGATGTAAGGTTTTCCTATTACATTCTATTTCAGATCGATCAGTTAAGACTTGTTTCAATTATAGGTCCGGCCACGGGCCAATTAGGCAAATAAAAAAAAAAAATAAAAAAATTTATAGTAAATGTCTAACATTATAATACCTCCTTTACAAATTTTCGATTGGCTCTTCCATTTGGCCAAAAATTATGAAAATCCGGTTTATTTTTTGTTTTTTAGGGTTACTCACACACGAAGAAGAATAGACTTACAGTTGTCTTGAGTGGTTGCGATAAACAAAGCAACCATGTGGTTGCGCCTTGAAGCTTAATTCGGTGCTTAACAGCAATAATCAAAAGTTAACAGTGCTATGCAGATACATTTTAAGAGGGACGACGACGGATTTGCTTAACGATAAGTTCATCTGGTGATTATCTTTTCTAGACGGATATTTTCCAGGCAGTTCTTATTGCTTGATATTCTTATCATTTATGGTCATAAGGGTCTTATTAAAGTTGGATAGCATACATTCTTTGATAAATATTAATACTAGGTAGTGGCGGGAAATTCCAAGAAGAAGAGGTCACTGTTTTTGCAAGGGAAAAATATTTCCACAAGAGATATAAATTTATAAATGGTGCTTCGAAGTAGAAAATGAATTCGTAAGAAATCTTAACTTTCCTAACAAATATGAAGAGACATCAAGGAAATTAATTGTATATCTGGCGAATTTATTTAACTAAATAGCATCACTCTTTGAACATAGTTTCCATTTTATTTGTGGCTGTGTTGGGGCCTGCTGCGCACTGTCTAGATTAGGCTAGAGTGTTCGAATGTCATCAGCGTAGTAGACCCCTTCTGGGCATAAAGCGGACCAACTAAGGATCTTGCGGTCTTGGCGAAAAACACGTCCGGCGTAGTTTGTAGGTAAGTGTGCACGCATCAAGTATTCTTATGGCGTGTTGTTGCCGCTAGTCGCATGCGACTTTAGCTCATTGTAGACCACACCAGCCCCTATAGATCACCACATGGTTTTCTCTGCACTTTTCACATTTCTTTTTGTAAGGGTCTTCCTTGTTATCAGAGCTGTTTGCGGAATTGTGGAAGACTCCGCAAACAACACAGACTGATCGAGGTGTGCACTATTTCCTGGTCAGTGCATACTCTTCGCAATTTCTGCATTGCAATGGGTCGTTCCGTTTATGTGGTTCTTCCACCGTAACTCGGACCAATAGAAATTAAAGGTAAGAGATGGAATGCACTTCATTTTTCTTCAAGGCTATACTGTCTGGCTTCAGCTTGACCTTGAAGAGTGGTTCAGCTTGACCTTTAAGAGTGGTTGGGGCTTTATGTGTTTTGATATTCTTGATAACGTTCCTTGCAGTCGCGATTTTCAAAAAAACGATTTTTTTTTGCATTTTCTTTAAATTTAAATAAGAAAGCCGTGGGCTGTATAACTGTCTATGAAACTTTAAATTCGTTTTTCTCAAAACTATGTTTTTCAAGTTGGTGAACACGATTTCTCAAAAACCGCTGAACCGATTTTGCTCTAATTTTCCCACAAGCTCAACAACTTATTTTTACTGTCCTTGATCGAAGCTTTTTCAAATTAAAATAAAATTATTATTTTAATCAACAATTAAAGATGGTTTTTTTCCACAAAAATAAACTTTTTTTTAAAAAGCTGCCATTTTGTCAAAATATATATATATTACATAAAATTCTCATGTCACGCTGTTAATCATTATACTTCTCCGAAATGGCTCGACCGATTTTAAATTATTTGAAATTTTGTGTACATATCCGTTAGGACTGAGAATCGGACATTTATTTTACATTCCCCTAAATCTTAAGAGTGGTTCACCAGTAATTTGTATTCCCGGTACCCATAGGGTATTATAAGTAAGGGCCAACCGAGAATGTATGTATAAGGCAGAAGGAGGCATCTCCGACCCCATAAAGTATATATATTCTTCATCAGCATCACCAGCCGAGTCGATTTAGCCATGTCCGTCTGTCCGTCTGTCCGTCCGTCCGTCCGTCCGTGTAAAACAACAGATCTCAGAGACTATAAGAGCTAGAGTTACCAAATTTAGTGACAACATTGGAATCTGTTGCACGCAGATAAAGTCTGTTTTAAAATTTGGCCACGCCCACTTCCGCCCCCGAAAATCATAAAAAACGTTATATTAGCTATAGGCGTGATTTTCGGCTTTAAGTAAATAGATAGACTTAATTAGTAGGCAATCGCGGACGTGTTCTGAAAATTTGAGTTTAATCGGATGATAAACATAGAAGTTATTAAACAATAACGTTTCTGAGTTTACTTATTGATGAGAGAGAAAGAGAGCGCACATCAAGTTCCTAGCAACATTTGTCTTTGTTGGGTGTTTCTCAGCATGTTCCTAGCAACATTTGTCTCTTTCGAGGGTTGCTCAACATGTTTCTAGCAACATTTATCTTTATTTGTCAGCATTCCATGTTCATGTGCTATTCAATGTCACCCACAAGGCTTTTAGTACCGGGTATCTCACAGTCGGTCACACTCGGCTGTAGCTTTCCCACTTGTTTTATTTTATTTTTTCGACAAAATTGTTTGCTTTTATTTTTTTATGGTACAGCATATAGAAATACATACACATTATTTATTCTATCTACAAATTCGCAATAGCGTTTCTAGGTGGCAATCGAATATAATAATTTTATTACTATAAATTCTTATTCAGAGTTAATAATTTCAATTTTCTTTAATGACGATTTGTTTCAATTTGAAATTTGATCTCCTGCCCTCGCCGGTCGATAAATCATCAACTATGACGAACAAAAAATTATTTACGGCCGCATTATGTTTGCAGTTTCGGCAGGACATGAAGGATTCTTTTTCTTAGATGCGCCAGGTGGAACTGATAAAACATTCCTTATTTCGCTACTTCTTGCCGAGATACGATAAAAAAATAGCATCTCATTGGCCGTTGCATCTTCTGGCATTGCAGCAACTTTATTAGATGGAGGCAGAACAGCTCATTCAGCACTTAAGCTGCCATTGAACATTCAAAATAATCCAGATACAGTGTGCAACATAAAAACACAATCGTCTACGGGCCATAGTGCAAAAACAATGTAAAATTATTATTTGGGATGAATGCACATAAACATTCGCTTGAGGCATTGGATAGGACATTGAGGGCTATTAAAAACAATGATAAACTATTTGGAGCAGTGATGTCCAAACGACGGCCTCTTGTGGTTGGTAAAAACTCTGTCGGTTCTCTGCCGCTACACAGACAGTTTTTTTTTTTTTTTTTTTTTTTTAGAGTAGAGGATAGTAATACAGGGGGTATGAAAATTGATAAATGTACATAGAAGAGTGACAGGAAGAAAGAAAGAACATGACGTTATCCGCTCCCGCGGGACTGCCGCAAAGCTATACTTCGCGAGGCGGCTGGCGGTCAGGTTGCCGCTCATCCAGGGCCCTCTGCTCGTCGGTTCTGCTCCCGACGCCTCAGTTCCTTCATCACTTTGGCAGCCATGTCGGCTACCGCTGCCCAGTTGGATGGACACTCCAGCCTACACTCGATGAGTGTCTCGGACTCGATGAGAGTCCGGTTCGTGGCTGCTTCCGCATTGGCTCTATCTCTGGAGAATATGGGGCAAACAAAGAAAGCGTGCTCCGCGTCCTCGACGAATGCGCTGCCACAGTGGTCACAGTAGGGATTCGTCTCGTGCTTAAATCTGTGGAGGTACGCCTTGAAACACCCGTGGCCCGTGATGACCTGCGCGGTGTAAAAATCCATCTGTCCGTGGCGCCTCTGAAGCCAGGGTTCCAGGCTGGGGATGAGCCTGTGCGTCCATCTCCCGGTGCCCGAGTTGTCCCATCTCTCCTGCCATTGTGTAATTGTGCTGCTTCTCTGGGTGCTGCTGCCCGTGTGTCCTGTTCTGCGTTCTGCTGCTAGGAGATCGATTGGGATTGTTCCCGCTACCACCAATGCAGCTTCTTCAGAAACCGTGCAGAAGCAGCTGGAGATGCGCAGGGCGCATCTTCTGTACACAGACTTGCAGTGTCGACTGTAGGCTGGTGTCTTCATGGCTTCGGCCCATATGGGCGCTGCGTACAGTAGGGTCGAGGTTACCACTGTTGCAATCATTCGCCTGCTCTGCTGCTTGGGTCCACGTGTGTTTGCCATCATCCTCGATATGGCTGCAGTCGCCTTGGATGCTTTGGCAGCCATGTATTCAAGGTGGCTCTTATATGTCAGCCTGTTGTCGATCAGGACGCCGAGGTATTTGATCGCCGGGCTGGACACGATGGTGGTTGTTCCGACCCGGAAATCCACCTTTTCCACCGCCTTTCTG
>VNJW01004254.1:0-13072 GCA_008042615.1 Drosophila auraria | reverse complement strand
AAAGAAAGCTAACTTCGGTAAACCGAAGTTTGTATACCCTTGCAGTCTGAAATTGGATCATTAAAAATCGATCCATTTTGGTAATGTAAAAAAAAAAAATGTCAATTGTTTTATCTATTGTAAGCATTAACTGGCTACTATATTTGCATAGTGTAAGCATTAACTGAGTTTTATATTTGCATAGTGTAGACATTGCATTTTGTAGCATTTTGTATTGTTAAGATTCCGCCGAGAATGAAACAAAAACAAACAAAAAAAACTTTTAATCTCAAATTAAAAGCACAAATCGTGCAAGCATTTATATTCTTATGAATGGACGAGAATTATAAATATAATATGGGTGGAAATGACAATACGGATTACCTGATTGACTCCAAAAAGGGAAAGAAATACAAGCGCATGCTGTTCGGTGCAGCGATAAAGTGTGTTAAAGGAGCAAAAGTTAAACGAAAAATGAAACACTAAAACTCAAAAACCGATCTTGAAGTGATAAAAAAAAAAAACTGCAATAAAAAGAATCAAATTAAATGCCGAAATTAAAACTAAAAGTTCAACGAGAGCAAAGCAGCAACAACGAAACAATAAAAAGAAAACGTACAACTAAAAATTTAACAACACCGAAGCAGCAACTATTTGAAACTGTTCAAATAAACAAAAACCTTGGAACAACATTGACGACATCGAGACATCAAGCCTAAGACGAAATCGGAGCGATCACCACAAAGACAAAACTCAGGAAGCAGTTTGAAATATCAACTCAGCAAATGTAGACTTCTCATTATGGAGGTTCTAATAAGTATATGCATATGAACTTTATCGATAACATTATCTATTCCTCTTCCTGCTACTTTCTCTCTACTACGAACATTGGTGAAATAAAGTGACTTTGCTGAAACGAATTTTGAACTTTTGTTACTGGTGGAAATACAAATAAATAAATACATTGCGGACTGAAAAAGAAGGAACTTAAATAGTTGACTTCGTTGGAGAATGAAACAAAAACAAACAAAAAAAACTTTTAATCTCAAATTAAAAGCACAAATCGTGCAAGCATTTATATTCTTATGAATGGACGAGAATTATAAATATATGGGTGGAAATGACAATACGGATTACCTGATTGACTCCAAAAAGGGAAAGAAATACAAGCGCATGCTGTTCGGTGCAGCGATAAAGTGTGTTAAAGGAACAAAAGTTAAACGAAAAATGAAACACTAAAACTCAAAAAACGATCTTGAAGTGATCAAAAATAAAAACTGCAATAAAAAAATCAAATTAAATGCCGAAATTAAAACTAAAAGTTCAACGAGAGCAAAGCAGCAACAACGAAACAATAAAAAGAAAACGTACAACTAAAAATTTAACAACACCGAAGCAGCAACTATTTGAAACTGTTCAAATAAACAAAAACCTTGGAACAACATTGACGACATCGAGACAGCAAGCCTAAGACGAAATCGGAGCGATCACCAGGAGGACAAAACTCAGGAAGCAGTTTGAAATATCAACTAAGCAAATGTAGACTTCTCATTATGGAGGTTCTAACAAGTATATACATATGATCTTTATCGATAACATATCTATTCCTCTTCCTGCTACTTTCTCTCTACTACGAACATTGGTGAAATAAAGTGTCTTTGCTGAAACGAATTTTTAACTGTTGTTACTGGTGGAAATACGCATAAATAAAATAGAAGGAACATAAATACTTGACTTCGTTGGAGAGCTGAAAGCGTTACAGATTGGTTGAAAGATCTTTAATTTATTAACACAAGTATTTAAATGTTAAATAAATAATATTTAAAGCTCTAAAAACCATATATCATTTGATAAAAGCATTCGAACACGTTTCAAAAAAAAAATTAAAATAGATAATCGAAGGCCGCGAATTCATTCGAAAGTTCATTGAAAGTCTTAAGTAAGTTCTTTGATTGTGTTTAAAAAATATTCACAAACTTTTTGTTTCTAAAATAAATTAAAACAAGTATACAAGAGCTCCTATTAACCCATTAGAATTAAATGCTGTGCTGTTAAAGCTAAATATAAAAGATATTGTGTCGGTCAGCAAAATAGGCTATGGACGCTGCAAAGCAGAGTGTAAGTCAGCCTTGGCAGCTAATATTTTATCCTCGGATCTTAAAAACATCGGGTATGAACCCAAAATATTTAAACAATTTATTTTTAAAATGGGCATCATTTTTAATATTCCCGCGCAGTTTTCTGACGCGGAACTTAAAGAGTACATTTCCTCTTCAGTGCCTGTTCACGAAGTAATACGTGTAAAGACGAGAGATAGGGATAACAAAGAAAACGTTGTTAATACCACAAGAGTAACAAGTGGGAAAGCGTTACAGATTGGTGGAAAGATCTTTAATTTATTAACACAAGTATTTAAATGTTAAATAAATAATATTTAAAGCTCTAAAAACCATATATCATTTGATAAAAGCATTCGAACACTTTTCAAAAAAAAAATTGAAATAGTTAATCGAAGGCCGCGAATTCATTCATAAAATAAAATAATAATTATTCTTGAAAGTCTTAAGTAAGTTCTTTGATTGTGTTTAAAAAATTGTCACAAACTTTTTGTTTCTAAAATAAATTAAAACAAGTATACAAGAGCTCCTATTAACCCATTAGAATTAAATGTTGTGCTGTTAAAGCTAAATATAAAAGATATTGTGTCGGTCAGCAAAATAGGCTATGGACGCTGCAAAGCAGAGTGTAAGTCAGCCTTGGCAGCTAATATTTTATCCTCGGATCTTAAAAACATCGGGTATGAACCCAAAATATTTAAACAATTTATTTTTAAAATGGGCATCATTTTTAATATTCCCGCGCAGTTTTCTGACGCGGAACTTAAAGAGTACATTTCCTCTTCAGTGCCTATTCACGAAGTAATACGTGTAAAGACGAGAGATAGGGAGAACAAAGAAAAGGTTATTAATACCACAAGAGTAACAAGTGGGAAAGCTACAGTCGAGTGTGACCGACTGTAAGATACCCACCCGGTACCCAAAGCATTGTGGGTGAAATTAAACAGCACATGAACATGGAAAAAATAACATTTTCTGACAAATGAAGACAAATATTGCTAGAAACATGTTGAGCAACACTCAAAAGAGACAAATGCTGCTAGGAACATGGTGGGCAACACTCAAAAGCGACAAATGTTGCTAGAAACATGCTGAGCAACACGCACGTGCGCTCTCTCTCTCTCTCTCTCAGAAACTTTATTGTTTAATAACTTCTATGTTTATCATCCGATTTTACCCAAATTTTCAGAACACGCCCACGATTGCCTACTTATTACGCCTATCTATTTACTTTATGCCGAAAATCACGCCTATACCTAACATACCGTTTTTTATTATTTTCGGGGGCGAAAGTGGGCGAGGCCAAATTTTAAAACAAACTTGATCTGCGTGCAACAGATTCCAATGTTGTCACCAAATTTGGTAAATCTAGCTCTTATAGTCTCTGAGATCTGTTGTTTCACACGGACGGACGGACGGACAGACGGACATGGCTAGATCGACTCGGCTAGTGACGCTGATCAAGAATATATATACTTTATAGGGTCGGAGGTTTCTCCTTCTGCCTGTTACATACATGCTCGGTTGGCACTAACTTATAATACCCTTGTACCGGTACCGGGTATAAAAAAAAAACAATAAATGGTTTTTTACCTGTGTGATGTTTCCGAACCGGGTGAAAAGCTCTCCCTCCGTATCGCTGGAGCCGATAGAATAAACTAACCATATAAGAACAAGGCATTTTAAAATAAATCCTAAAGTGCACGAGATACAAAACGCAATACGCAATTCAATTTTTCCATTTCCACCATTTTCTTTGGGAAAAACCAGGGAAGTTTCAGCTCGGCAAGGACCCGCCTCAACACATCTGTTGATTTTTGGTAGCTCAAAATATATTTAAAGCTGATATTAATGAATTAGTAACACAGACCAAAGTTTATGAATTTAAAATATTTTATATGAAATGTATATTAAATTAAATTAATAAAAGGTGCTCAAGTTAGGAGATGCGACTCAATTTGTACATGGTGGTATTCATCAGGAGCAGTGTTTTATATTTTATTTAAAGAACGCTGCCGACAACATACTATGTAGGGATCTAGGTTTTAGTTTAGTCCGAGCAAATCTGCGGTAATATTTATGGGTAGGGCATAAAAGCAACCTATAAGCTTAAAAGTTGACAATATAAAAGAAATAAAAAAATTCCCAAGTGAATGCGAAAAAAATTGGACTAAAACCTAGAGTAAGCAGAGATATTTTAAAATCCTTTGTAAGAGCCAAACAAGAATATGCCATGACCACGTTTGCAGACATGGGAGTAGGCGCAACCAAGGATATGGACATAGCGCAGACTGGAATGTGAAGAAGATGTGTAGGTGTGTCCTAGCACGAGTAAACACGAAATCTTTGCCTTAGCAGGAGTCAAGCCAACGTCATTTAGGGCAATATTAAATTAAATTTAATATAAACCTTAAATTGTCTGCTCTTTGTCTGGCAACTCCAACTACTCGCTTATCAATACTGGTCTCTCACATCCGGCATCCCTAAAGACTGTAATTATTTTCAAATAGATTGCAAATCATTAAATAATTAAAACAAAATCTTAAATATGTTATAAATTGTTAAACCTTTTGGCATTGCATTTAATTGTCGAAGACGGTTGCCGATGAGCAGCCTAAATATATCGACAATAAAATGAAAAATGAATTTTATTTTCACCACTTGACCTAATTCAAAAAGATAATACATATTTCTTATACCAACTTAATTTGTAAACTAATGAAATAATTCTGGGTTGCATTTTTCCGAGCTTGACCAACTGCTTGCTTACCAACACTGGCTTGTCACATCTGGCAACCCTAAAGACTAAAACTATATTATTAGAATTATAATCTAAAATCGATAATTATATAAATTAATGTTTACCAAGCTCGAAATGTAGTGAAATCCATCTGTTAAGAGGAATTAGCACATTTGCCAGAGCAATTAACGACGCTCTGGCTGTGTTGCCATGTGTGGGGCTGCCACTGTAGGCTGGGCTCTAAGGTCACGTGGAACTGCTTCAGTTCAAGTAGTGCTTGCCCTAGGCACTTGAGACGTTCGTTCTATTTGTTTTAATGTTTGTTGCTTTAACACCTTCTGGGCTCTTTATTATTATTGAATTTGCGTGGGAGAAAGTCGGAGTCAGACTAGATTCTTCTATACCCTGGAAATAATGAAGATTCGCTTGAAAGCTTAACAAAATTGTGAATACTTTTGGGAGCTTCCAGCGCTTCCTCGATCGACTTCGCCTAAAACTCTCATCTGAAATTTTTAAGCAACAACTTGGGATACAGTTTCCAGTGGATTTCCAAGGGATTTCCATTAGATTTTCCCAATTATACCCTGAGACTACCCTAGAGCGCCAAAGTGCAGTGCAAATAGTTTAGCATTTTTGCACTTTTGCATTCTGATTGCAAAAAATGATAAATGACACAGCGCCTTGGCTTTCAGCATTATTAATTAATGGCTTTTGGCCAAGATCAAGATCATTGGTCGGATGCTCCGCCGGCTCCCTATGCTCTGGCTGGCAACATGACTTGGCTATATCCGAACCGATCCGATGACTATATAAGCTGGAGCTAGACCGTGGCCAAGGCATCAGTTTCTTCGGAGCCAGTTCCAGGTGCAGTTACAGTTTGCAGTTCCAGAAAACACCCAGCAGCTCATCATGCGCTTCGCTCTGCTCGCTATCTTCCTCTTCGGAGTTCTCTTCGCCATCGTGTCTGCCGGCGGCAATGGCGGCGGAGGAGGTGGTGGCGGCCAAGGAGGCTGGCAAAACAACGGAGGAGGAGGCGGTGGTCATGGAGGCGGCGGCCAGGGAGGCTGGCAGAAAGGCGGCGGCGGTCAGGGAGGCGGTGGCCATGGAGGCGGTGGCCAAGGAGGCTGGCAGAAGGGCGGAGGAGGCGGCGGTCAGGGAGGCGGTGGCCATGGAGGCGGTGGCCAAGGAGGCTGGCAGAAGAGTGGCGGTAACGGAGGCGGTGGCAAGCATGGAGGCGGCGGCGGTGGTGGCGGCGCCAAGTATTTAGGCGGTGGAAACGGAGGTGGCAAGCACGGCGGCGGCGGATGGTAAATCCTGAAGCAGAAGAAAGAACCCAACCGAACCCAAGATACTCCAGCAACTGCCCTCTGTCCCAAGATTATGATACCTCCTAGCCGAAAACCACTTCCAGCTACTCATGTCCTTTCCTTAGCCTCTTGTCTAACACTCTCACCTGTATTAATTTCGAACACTAGCGATTCCTGTATGGTTTAATTTAAATAAACATTTTTATACTCTTGCAAATCAAAAAGAAGGAAATTGTATTGATTAAAAGCTTAGAATAATTGTTTAAGTCAAGGAAATGGATAAAAAATGGAGACTCATTCCATCTAAATTCCTATTTCTAGAGACTTTCGAACCGGACTTAATCTAGGCTTACTTCAGGAATCTCTGGGACTTCCAGCATGTTGATTGAAGACTTCCTTAACTTATTCGCTGGCGGGGATTTTTCAATTTAACAAAATATGCACGCTGGCCTCCCGGCTTCCCACATACTGATGAGCTTCGTCTGGAAGCAAGCCAAGTTATCGGCGAAGTTCGAATACACTAACTTACGGAACTTACTCATCCCCGACTGAGTTATGGCTTCGATGACCCTTAATGCTTAGCCCCAAAGCCAGGTTGTGAGTACAGGTTCGTGTTGCCTCTCTCTTCGGCCACTATCTCTGGCATTTAGCGGGTCTATTATTGCCTCTCCCAGCCGGCAGATGAGTAAGAGGGATTTTCCAGCAGATGTCATGCATGTAATTGCGGATACTCTATGGGGAAGTAAGGGTATCTTGCTTTTAACGGGGTTCACCGGGCGTATGAGTGATTTTTGACTTTATGATTTACAAAAAATGCTTTAATGACGAAATTTCGTGTAGAAATATAAGCTAGAAATAATGATAAATAATATTAAAAATAATAATAAATAAATAATATATAAAAAATAAAAATATAATAAAAATAATTCTCTGTTGTCTTTCTGTTTGTTGTCTTTCTTTTGTGGTTACTGATGAACGCCTTCTGGTTGGAACATGGAATAAAATTCTGTCTGCAAAGCATATTTTCCTTAATTTTCCTCAATTAAGAGGCAGAGCATCCACCAGTCGGAGTCGAACCAAGCAGCTCCCGGCAGCTGACCCATTGAGAGTAATTAATGTAATGTAATTGTGTAAGTAACTCCCCCGATCCCATGCCCATCCATCGCCTGAGTGCCTCCGAGGGCTCACACCGATGACGACATACCGATTTGATTCGATACGATCCCAGGCCCATTCCCAAACAAACAATGGGGGGATCTTATAAAGCTTGAAGCCCTCCACCGACCGATGACTAGTTGGCCACCAGAACAGAACCTGAACAGAAGCTCCGACAAGAACGTGCTGAGAACATATTGATTCCAAGTCCAATCGCGAACCGGAACCGGAACTAAGATGAGGCTTTGGCAGCTCTGCACCCTGTGGCTGCTAATCCTGGCCAGCTGTGTGGACTTTGCCCAGCCCACGCTGCTCGGCTTGAAGAAGAAGCTTCTCTTCGGCGGCGGCGGCCTTGGTGGTGGCATCGGCGGCGGCTGGGGAGGAGGCGGCGGCGGAGGCATCGGCTGGGGTGGTGGTGGAGGAGGTGGTGGCCATCATGGAGGCGGCGGCGGCGGCTACAACGGCGGCGGCGGCTACAACGGCGGCGGCGGCTATCACGGAGGCGGTGGCGGTGGATACAATGGCGGCGGTGGCTACCAAGGAGGCGGCGGGGGTGGCTATCACGGAGGCGGCGGCCAAGGCCACGGCGGTGGCAGCACCATCGATGTCTACATAGTGAAGCCAGTCTACAGTGGCGGAGGCGGCGGTGGCCACCAGTGGGGTGGCGGAGGCGGCACCGGCGGCGGACACTATGGAGGTGGCGGCGGTGGAGGCTACCAGGGAGGAGGAGGCGGTGGCTACCAAGGAGGCGGCGCTTCCCATGGAGGCGGCGGTGGACCTTCGCAGTGGGGTGGCGGCGGCAGTGGCGCCTATGCCAGTAGTAGCGCCAACAGCTGGAGCTATGGAGGAGGTGGAGGTGGAGGAGGAGCGCCTGGTGGAGGATGCCACTCTTGCGGCGGAGGCGGAAACAGCGGAGGAGGCAGTGGAGCCTATGCCAAGGCCTCGGCCAATGCCTACGCAGGTGGCTGGTAGGAGCGAGGACTCACAAGGACCCCCCTTTTCTTTTTTTTTTTCCTAGTTTTTAAGTTGTTCTGTGAATAAAAAAAGGTTGTAATCGAAATCGAAACAAGGCCGATTAATGCGGCGAAAATGCAACTCTGTGCTCCCATTAATGTAACCAGCTTGCTGGAAAGGTGGGGCAAGGAACTAAAGCGACTAATTTTGATGGGCAAAGTCAATAAAAATATTATGATAGCCACAAGCACGTTTCCCCTCGCCTTAGCCCCTTCTGCGCTTGTCTTTTCGAACGTTTTTAATGGCTACAGAAAACCAGTTTTGACGCAGCAGCTGGCTGCCTCACTGCCTGCGAAAAAAGATTGCTAACTTTAGCAATTTGTGAAAGAGATTTACAACCAATTTCATGTTTTCAAAACGATCAAATTGTATTGTTTTTATAACTATTTGTTGAAGTACCGTTCAAATATTCCTTTCCTGTTACCAAGCGCGTGGGGAGACCGCTACCATCAAAGGACATGTGCAACCTGTTTGCCCAGTACGTATCTATGTCAAGGCGTGATAACAGTTCTACATTTCCCGCCTGTAATCTGTTACCTCCTCCGGAAAGAATTATCTCCGTCGGGAGGAATCATCTCCGCCGGAAAGAATTATATCCTCGGGGAATAGTTATCTCTATCGGGAAGAAAGATCTCCCCCCGGGGAATATAATCTCCCACGGGAGGAGTTATCTTTATACCATTGCAGAGGGTATTATAATTTTGCCATGATATTTGCAAAGCAGTGAAGGAGGCATCTCAGACCCCATAAAGTATATATATTCTTGATCAGCATCAGCAGCCGAGTCGATCTAGCCATGTCCGTCTGTCTGTCTGTCCGTCTGTCTGTCGGTTTCTACGCGAACTAGTCTCAGTTTTTGAGCTATCGGGCTGATCGGACCACTATATCCTATAGCTGCCATAGGAATGATGGCGAAATTAATGTACAAAAATTTTTAATTTCTCTGTTTTTCAACGAATTTCTATAAATTTCGAGATATAGTCGTTTTTAATAGTTCTAAAATTACAGTTTTAATTCCATTAAGATCGGACAACTATATCATATAGCTGCCATAGAAGGGATCGGTCGATTTATATGAAAATGTAAAATTCTACATGTAAAATGTAAAATTTACAAAATTTACATAATATGACATTTTTTTACATAACTAAAATGGATCGATTTTCAATGATCCAATTGCTGACTGCAAGGGTATATAAACTTCGGTTTACCGAAGTTAGCTTTCTTTCTCGTTTTTTATTTACTTTAAGCCGAATATACGCCTATAGCTAATATACCGTTTTTTTATGATTTTCGGGGCCGAAAGTGGGCGTGGCCAAATTTTAAAACAATCTTGATCGGCGTGCAAAAGATTCCAATGTTGTCACCAAATTTGGTAAATCTAGCTCTTATAGTCTTTGAGATCTGTTGTTTCACACGGACAGACGGACATGGCTAAATTCTCGGTTGGCACCTACTTAAAATATCCTTTTACCCTATGGGTACCGGGTATAAAAAAAATATAAAAACCTTTTTTGCAGATGGCAGCTGCTTACGCTCCTATTGGTCCATATTAAAACTAAATGGCGGATTTGAATTTTAGAAATGGAATCACACTCGCCATGTTGGTCCGCTCTACACTCAAAATAAAAATCAACATAAGAAATTCCGCATAAATTTATAAAAATTTTATTTTTCACAAAATAAAAATAAAAGAACTCCAAATTTTTTTTTATTTTAAACAATAATTTTGTATAACATCGCTATTTGAATATATTCTGCTGAAACTGTATATTTTTATAGTTATTTAAGTTTTGTTTTGTCTTAACTGAATATTTATAAGAATTAGAGAATTAAGAAGAAAATTTAAATATTTATAAACTTTAATTTACGTTTAGAAACTTTAAATGTAATAAATAATAAAGATTTTCCAATTACAAAAATGAAAGCAACAGTTTTTTTGGCGGTGCGTCAATTTGTACCCTGTATTTTACACATACTTTAATACCCATGCAGTGGCGCCCTCTGGCATCGCATCGCCCTGAAATTAGCCGAATTCGCTTTGAATGTATTCCAACCGATTTAAAAAAAGATCGATAAAGTATATGACACGCCCAGAAAGATGTGATCTTTCGGGTTTCAGCAGTTATATATATCGGAACTATATCAAAAACGGTTTTTATACGGTTTAAAGCGCCACATGGTAAGAAATTATTTGAGTTCCCAACCTTCTGATCAAAGTCTACTACCTTTTGTATGACAGCTTCTAGATGGGTATAACAGTTGATTCGAATATATCCGATATGTTTTTCTGATATCCCGATACCGATAACGATTGAATTATCGGCCAGGTTGTGGTGTAGGGTGGTGTGTGTGTGTGTGTGTTGTGTCCGTGTGTGTAGTGCATAAGTGTGGGAATTTATTAAACAAAATCGGCGATCGAGAGGCACTGCTGAAAAGCCATATATTTATGTAATAAAAGGAACGCCGGAGCGACAAGAAAAGTTATGAGCAAGCCAACGGCAAGGACGCATTAGTATTCAACTGAATATAAAAAGGCCCCGCCAACCATCTCAAAGTGCAAGTGCAATAGCTCAATAGAATTCGAAACGTTTTTTGCTCAAATCGGACGACAACAACAAAACCCGCGATCAAGTTGAACACACACACACATATATAGACATACATCTGTGTTATTTTTTCTTGTTGCCTTTTTTATTGCCGAAAAAGAAATATAAAATACAGGACGCACACACACACAGAGTGAGTGAGAGGGCAGTGGAGAAGAGGAAGAAGCACAGACTTGGATGCTTTCAAAGAGGAAAAACAAAAGATAATATCCGCACAGCATCGAGCAGCCACCGAAAATCAGCATATTCAAGTTGGAGTGAGATCTAAAAAAGACCGCGAAAATAACGACGAGAAACTCATTTTTTTTCCACGCAACCAGGGAAGCCTCTTGTTATCGATTTTATGTTCTCCGTGTGCACCGTGCGCCGTTTGTGTGTGTGCTGCGCTCCCGCGGGTGCGTGCGTGTGTGTGTGAGCACGGCGTGTTATCAACAAAAAAAAAAAAAAAAGAATAATAAATAAAAACCAACAACCATTGGCTGCAAAGTAACAAAATCGGCAACCGAAAAACCGTGTTAGCCGGGTGTTGCAAATCGAGCCATCTCGCTTGCACGCGGCTAGATCGTCGCGGACTTTACTTTTACTGAATTAATTGTTGAATTTTACCCAATGATTTCGCTGCTGCAAATGAAATTCCATGCGCTTTTGTTGTTGCTATCAAAAGTGTGGACATGCATCTGTTTCATGTTCAATCGCCAAGTGCGAGCTGTAAGTAAAATAGATTAAAGTGTCCCGGGAGCCGTGTGTTCCCTAAATATGTGTATGTAGCTAATATACTATGTAGTTAACCAGCCCGAAAAAACTTATCAAATAATAATAACAATTCCCAACCCGATCCGCAATCGACACGCGTTCAACTACAATAATTATAATAAAAAAAGAGCCACCGCACTGATAACGCCGTACATATATGTATGCACATGCATACATATGTACAGTGGGTACCCGATAAGTTTGTCCAGTTTTACAATATTGAATTAAAATCGATATAATCGATAGAATCCAGCAACGGACAAGGGTCATATTAGATGGAATTCTTAATTAATTTTAAAGTGGACATTAGACTTCACTGTAATTATTTCATTGAAAGTCTTAAGTTTTTTATATCAGTTTCTTGTTCAGTTAATTTAAACAAAAAAAAAACTATCAAAGTTGGTTACAACATTCTTATCTTTATCCCACTACCGCCCCCACAAAAAGCAGGCTTATTAATATCTACCTTATATTTATCTTCATAGTTCCCAGGGTATTGCATTCAAATATGTTTATTTTGTTTTACAAGCTTGATCTGTTGGCATTATGTAAGAATGTGGTCACCACACTTTTGTGCACTAGTCTTACTTTAAGAGTTGGCTATTAATTAATATATATGTATTATTTAGGAAAAAAGCTTCAATTTAGATTACAATCTGTTAAAACTCTAGATTGTATATATTTATAACTGAACAAAAAATGCGACTTAAAATAACTCCACTGTTAATTATTAACAATCAATTATTATTATTATTATTATTTTTTTTTTTAAGGCTTGACTTCTTATGTAAAGCAATAATTTTATTTAATTTTATGGTGGTTCCCTTATTTTTAATTACTTTTGTGTGAGACATTTAATTGGACTTGTGCCATCAGAGAACCCTCCATTCCATAAAAAAATGCAGTACACAATTACTATGTTTATGCGAAGTCTAATTCATGCATTCATTTCATGAATTTGGAAATAATGTGTGTGCAAAAACACCGTTTCCTATTTTTTTTGCTAATACACGACTATGAATTCATACTCAATACGTAAATAATGGTTTATCATTTAAGCCAACACTGAAAAAATTACTAAAAGTTACTGAAATTGGACTTTCCATCTTACTCGCTTACTAACGAAGGGCTGACTGCAAATAGTCTGGAATCTCTGTTAATATTAATGCATGATACGTATGCTGATCTTATAGAATTCATAAAATTCATCGCATAAACGTACTAAGTGTTCACCCGTCGTCACCTTATCGCCTTTTATGTTCTCAATTTTGACCCGAAATCGTGACGCTGCAACAAGTACAGACCCTTGGACCTGGCGCTTGTATTCTGTTTCTACAAACTCTCTTAAAGCCCCCAGGTTTTGCTAGCTTATCTAGCCCAACAGCACAGTTTAAAGTT
>VNJW01004249.1:0-59957 GCA_008042615.1 Drosophila auraria | reverse complement strand
AATGCCTAGGGATGCCTCTATCTCACGGTATGTCACATGACGGTCTTGCATTATTAGTTCACGTACGCCATCGATGTTTTCTGGCACAACGGCTGTTTTTGGACGACCTTCGCGGAATTCGTCTTTGAGGGAGCGTCGGCCACGATTGAATTCGTTGTACCAGTTTTTCACAGTGCTATAGGATGGTGCTTCATAGTCATACAAAGATTTAAGTTCATCGCTGCACTCTTGTCGTGATAATCCACGCCGAAAGTTGTGAAAAATGATCGCACGAAAATGTTCACGAGTTAATTCCATTTTTTTGCGAAATTGATTTTTTTAAGTAACTGTAAACAACACAAATGATAGTCGTACGTCAAACCGTTCTGAGTACGTTTATGCTTAAAAATGTCGAACTTTTCAATGGAAATGTCAGATTCCACCTAACAACACTTAGTGTTGCCTAGGCCAGAAATATATATAGCAGCCCACGTATGTATGTATATTGTGTATACCCTGTAGTACCTGTCATCAACGTTTCATCAAAAAAACTTCGTTTTTGTTGATGAATCATGGATGACATTTCATACAAACTGATGATGAAATTTACATGGACATGTCCTAGGCTGTCATCAGTGACAAATTCATCAATGATTCATCATTCTTTCGTCAACATTTCACCGATGATTCATCAACAAATTCATCAATGATTCATCGATGATTCATCATTCTTTCGTCAACATTTCATCGATGATTCATCAACAATTTCATCAACATTTCATCGATGATTCATCAACATTTCATTAACATTTTATCAACGTGTAATCAACATTTCATCAACATAATTTTTGAAGAGAGAAATTGAGCGAGTGAGAATTGAGAGAGTCGGTTTTGACAAGATTGAACGAGAGCGTCGGTTCGGCCGAAGTCGAAGTCGGCGCGTTGATGAAACGGCCTATTGATGACAACTGGTACTGCAGAGTACATACATCTTATATTTTTCATATTCGCTTTTTTTTTATATGGAATATGATAAAATTGTCTTTCATTTCATATGGGCAAATCCTGGAAAAGACCCACCAGGCCCGAAAACGAAAATGTTCATTATCATCATATTTTTGTGGGTATACGTGTATGTACATACATATGTATTTATAAACAAACTTTAAATCCAAATCATAATGTGCATAATTAAATGGTTACATAGCATATCTTTGTGTTTTCATGTGAAAATCAGACTGAAAACTAAGATAAACTAAAATTGATTAATTAATTTATTTATTTCGTTTGCAAAACATACGAAATGTTTGCACTTTTTTTTATCAAATCTTTTCATTGATATCTATTGAGAACAGAATTAGTTTTTTTTTTAAGAAAATATGAAGTTGTTCATAGGAAAATGTGAGGTAAAAAACAAATATAAGTCTAGTACCGTTACAAATCTGAAAAAATCTTGTAAAATAAATAAAATAATTGTTATAATTAATAGTTATAATTAATAGTTATAATAATTAATAGTTATAATAATATAATTAATAGTTATAATTTTCAAGCTGAAGTCATGACTTCTATTTTTTGTACCGTTTTCTACAAATAATTTCGGACCAACAAGTATCCAAAACTTGTATTTTAGAATACAAAGAGTACTGGGAAAATGCATTGATCGTGGAAAAAACATTTCAGAAAATGTTAATTTGTATCATATTTTTCCACTTAATGCCGTACGAATGTGCCGTTCGCCATCCTGGAAATGCCCATATGCATAACTGCAGCCAGTGCAGCGGATGCAGCCACCAGCTCATGTTTGACACCGCGATCGTAAATTCTCCTCTTGTTAGAACATAACGGAAAGAGCTATAGAAGCTGTCCGGAAGTACATTTGTATCTATACTTATCGCAGATGGCGTGGAACTGACCCTTCGTCATCCAAATAAACGAAGCTCCCCGGTTGATCGCTGACTGATGCAGATGTGGCGACGACGCAGTATGGCGACGCAGACACAGTATCGGCCGCCACGGCAGGAACAACAACAGAAACTGTGCCTAGGTGGACCTTGCGAGTGTGTGTGCTCGTGCGGGTGGCACCACGCACACTGGCAGCGGAAAAAGAGAAGAGCCAGAGCAACAAAAAGCTTCGATAGGCGCAGCAGATAGCGCACACTACGACCGAGGCTTCCCCTCCATAACTTTTGCTGCGAGGGGCAATGTAATTGGTGATGACTTCGTGTGCGTGTGTGCAAAAGCAACACAACAACAGAAACGGTAACTACAAGCAGAACAACAAAATCCGCTTGAAAGGCAGCAAAAGTTTCCGCAAAACAATTTTTTAGCACATGTATGTACATAGCTCTTGGATGGGGGATTATGTCCCATCTAGGACGTCCACTTACAAATTTTGCTCCGCTATCGCTATTATTTGTTGTGTTTCGCCTGGCTCTGGTCCCACTGGCACGCAACGCACCGAGCTGCTTACGCCTGCACTTTTGTACCGTTTAAAGCAACTCAGACTTTTTGTTTGTGTGTGTGTGTGTGTTGCCGTGAAATTCGTACGAAAAAATAAACAATATAAACAATTCACTTGCTTGCCGCTGCGGGCTGGAATTATGTACAGATTTTTCGTATTTTTGTACAACTGTGTGTATACATCCACTGAGCAATTAAATATTTACGTCGACGAGCAGCTGGTTCGCAACTCCTCCCGGATCTCCGCCCCGCTCCGCTCTCTGTGTCCCACCATATTGTATGTTGTGTGCACACACTGGCACTTTGGTTGGGTCACACACAAACACATATGTATCTACATGCACGCAGCTTCTGGGTCAGGGGAAAATGAATTATTTTTGCTCGCGATTGACCCAAAACACACATTTTGTGCGTTTACTAACAACAGACTCGCTTAATGCAGACATCCCAGCGTTTTCTATTTCATTTTCCATGCCATTCTCATTCTCGAGCTCATTCTCATTTTCGTTTTCTTTTCACTTTCACTGTCAATGTTAACATAACCAACGGGACTCGCTTTCGCACACAAACAAAATACATTTTGCTACCTTATTGCGCTGCCGTTCCGTTGTTCCGTTCCTTTCCGTTTCTTCTTCTTCTTTGGGGACTCTCGCAAATTTTGTCAAAAAATAGCAAAAAAAAAAAGTTGGAAACAAGAAAAAAAACGAAGACGATTCTACGTATTCCTTGCACAGCACTCGCACAGCAATGTTTAAAGAAAACTAGGAAAAAACGCACCGAACGCGAATGCACTTTGCTTGCCAGCTCTTGAATATTTGTTTCATTAATTATCGATTTCTGCGACTTTGAAAATGTACCCTTGGTACCAACTACGGATTCTAATGGTTTTTTGTTATTCTTTTCTCCTTTTATGTTTCCATGTTGCCTCTATGCTCCTTGAAAACACCGTCAGCGCGAGCAACCGACGCACGCACGACAAGGACGTCCGCCGCACACGGAAAAGTGGAAAATGGATTTTCCTGTGCCAGCCGTAGACGTCCAATGCGGAGAGCAGCATACGAACGCCCCCGAACGCCACCGAACGGAGACGAGCTGCGCCGAAGGGCTGGCGAGAGCAAGAGGTCGCAGCCGAGAGCCAAAGTTTTCGGTATCGCAAACTTGGTGGGAAAGCTGGCTGGAAGTCCGTGGGACAACGGAGCGCCAGCCAGGAACTGGATGGAGAGGGGAACAGAGCGGAGCGATAGGCCACCAGATTTGGCGATAGCACTTTTTTCGCCCACCTCTATGGCATTCGGTACTCCCGCTCGACACTCACTCGCTACTCACGTGGCGGCAAGCTTTTATGAACTTTCATTGTAACCGACAAGGAAAGGAGAAAGCAAATAGCTGGAAAGTTAATCATTACCAATCATTACGAATTTTAAATGCACTTTCGTTTACTTATGTACATACATACATACATACGCTTTATTATCGGTAATAATCAGTATAATAAAAGAGTTACTTTTTGATTTGCTTTAAAAAGACAACAAGAAATGTATTGAATTAGTACAATAATATAATATACACATAATGTTTGTACATATACATATACATATTTATATTTTTTTTGTTTTTCAATTTATACTGTCTCGAATTCGATGAAAAAAAGATGCTTCTGTCGTCGCTTCTTAAAATCCCCACTTTACTCAAAATATTACATGAGCATAAATGTTCTGCTGTTAATAAAGTCTAATGTTAATTCCAATTAACGTGTGTATATATCGCAAAATAAACATATTAGTTTCGGTTACTCTGCTAATATTCCGCCTGATCTCGTCTAAATACAAAACCATCTTAAAAATGACTAAATTCTAGCTACTGATCTGATCGGAGCTAAAGTGTACGTTGTATGGGGTATGTGGGCCTACCGTGGAAAAACAAGGTATATTATGAAGACGCTACTTATTTGTGTATATATGTACATACATGAACGGCTTTCGTCACCAATGCCCTGTTAAGTGCTTTTTGCTTGCTTTTCCAACACTGGCAGTGCAACTACCAAAATATCTAAGTCATTTACTAACACCGTTAATCCTACCTTATCCCTCGAAGTTGTACAATTTATGCACGCGGATCAATTGTATAATTCGAGTTAAGTGTGAGTGTCCTATCTATGCATGTATATGTATCTACTAGTGAACTAAACAAAACTCATTTAAATCAGGTCATTTTGCCCCTTGCTATTTGGCTTGATATTGTGTTAGTCATTCCGCCACCGATGGGACTCCATTCCCCATCCGGGGCAGAGATGAGAGTCAAAGTCCTGTAACTGATCCTCCTTATCCTGCAATCCTGGCGATGCCTTCTTACTGACTATTTATCCGTTTGAGTTTCGGATTCCGAATTCCGAATTCCCGACTCCGGACTCCGAAGTCTTCGAGAGTTATCACAAGAAGTTGGCATTCGTGTGTTCGGTGGCGCTTCGTCGGCGTCACATGTAGGAAGGTGAGGACTTCCGGGATCTGGACCGCGGCTTCGATGGGCTCTTCAGGCTGTGGCGCGAGCTGCTCCTCGGCTTGAAGCCCCGATCGTTCCACGGCTCCGAGACGCGACCGAACCAGTGTATCAAGTCCATTACCTCTAGCTGCCGATGAAAAAACAGGAAACCAGTGTTAGTTAGTTACCAAAACTCCCAAAGTTATTTGAGACCCACTTGAAGAGTCTGCGGCAATTCCTTAAAGATTTCACACTTTGTCAGCTGCGCATGTTGCGAGAGAAAGGAAAGACACTTGGACTTCAGAGCTGTGGCCATGTACCGGTCCGCGATGCCCAGGAGGCAGACCACAGACTCTTCGTCAATCAAGGCGTAGAGTGTATTCTCGCACAGTTCCTGTGACGATAAAAAATGCGAACACACAATGATAAGGCTCAGCATTAGATCCCCACATCCGATTTACCTTGAGATCATCGATAGAGTAACGATCCGCCAGCAGCATTAGCTCGCACACCTGCTCGGCACCCACGGTCCGATCGATGGGAGCACCGTAAAGGTAGAGGAGCAGCCGCCGAAAGATGACCGGGGAGGTGTCCGTGATGACGACCTTCCTGTTGATGGACTCCTGCATGCCGGACATTAGGGCCTTCTTGAACCACTCGCAGCGAGCGGCCACGATGACGCGATGGGCCTTGAAGCTGTGCACCTGCAGGGCTGTAGTTTCCGCCGTCGTTGGTGCATAGGTGTGAACTTCGAACTCCATGTCAGCCAGCTGGGTGGAGTGGAGCAGGCGCAGGGCATTTTTCGAAAGATTGCTGTTGGCAGCTATGGGTGGCTCGCAGAGATGTCGGATGAGGTTCAGCTGGAAAGCGAAAGTTTCAAAAGAGCTGCAAAAGATGCGGCACACGCGGCACACTTACCTTGATGCTCTTGTAGTCGTAGTACTGTTTCCGGTCCAAATACATCGTCTCCTTGTCGTTCGGACCTTGGTTGAGGTTGTTCTCATGATCGGCCACCTTCAAATCGGATGAGGGCAGGCAACTGGAGCCGTCCAGCAAGCCCAGCTCGATTAGGGACTGGGTGAACTCCTGCTTTCGCACCAGCAAACAGATCTGGCTGATGGCATCGCGCAGCGCTGCCTTGTGATCCAGTAACTTGGCAATTACGCCATTCTGGTTGGAAGGGGGAAAGTTATTAATTTTAGTCAAAAATTGCAACCAGAAGCACTCACTATCTGACTGGTGGCCAGCTTGAAGCAGAACTTGAACTCCTTCCAGCCCAACTTGTCGTCCAGTCGATCCGACAGGTTCTCCACTATAAATATGTAGGCGGGAATGTCCATGATCAGCTGTTCCAGGTTCTGGTTTATTGTACTGCTCTTGCTGAGAAAGTCCATGTCGCAGTAGGTGCTCCTGCAACGAAGTTATGATTATCCCTTGGCAACGCCACTCACTTCACTCCACTAAACTCCACTCACTTCTTGTCCTTGATTATCTCGAGGGCAGCAACGATACGGCCGTAAATATCGCGCATTTTCCGAACTTCATACATGTAGAGAACGAACTTGAGATCATTTTCCGCCGAGCTGAGCCGCTGCTTGTCCGTGAGATTGTCGTAGAGCGTCAGGCCCACGGGTGCGCCGCGACGTGGACGCGGCGATGGATCGCCAGCGTCCGGAAACTGCAACTGCATCACGATTGCGTCGTCCTCCTGCTGCTGCTGCAGCGGCAGATCCAAGTGGGAACATTTCAGGTCCTGAAAACAGCAAGCACATCGAATTAGTTATCGACGGAGGAAACTCTCTTGAGTCTGGGCTTACTTTGCACATGATTTCCAATGAGTTTTTGATTTCTTCTATCACAGCGGTCAATACAAATAGGGTTGATTCGATCTGCAGATATATGTATATTATAAAACAAGGATTTGTGCTTGAAAATGAAACCAACTCAAGGGTGCCTGGAAGTATGCAACTAATGTCGTTAACATTTGTAGCACACTTCTGGGCACTCTTGATTGGATGAAATCCGTCAAGTGACTCACTTCAGGTACAAGATAGTTCACCAACTCGGCCTTCTCGTCGACACTGAGGCCGACAAAGACTCCATGAACGTTGCGGAGCAGCTGCTGGGTTTGGGACATAAAAATGGGAATGCGGGTCCGGATGTACTTGACAATTTCGTTCTTTTGGTATCGCGTCATGTGAGCCGCATCGGTAATAAAAATATTACAGAACTGCAGCACCTTGGCGCAACCTGAAAGGTTAAGTTCGTAGTAAGAATCAAACCCCAAATGGATTAAGGACACCCCTTTTGCTCAGACTTCTCGAAAGCAGAATCGGGTCTAGAATCCTACCTATGGCGCATTCACGCAAGGCATCCTGGAACGTCACATATAGCAGCGACGGCTCGTGGGTGATGTTTAGAGGATTGATGCACTGGATGACGCGGTTGAGGATGTCGTGCAGATCCATGGTGACATTGACCACAACTGAAAGCCATATTATTGGGACGAGTTTAGGAGCATGTCTGGGATCAGGAAGACATCTACTACTCACACTTCTTGAGTCGCATCAGTCGCAGGTACTTGCGAGTGGGCTCCACTAGCTTGGTGAGCGATGGCTGCGTTTCCGCGAAGCTGATCAGTTTCTCGCACACATCCTCGTCGAGGTCTGGGAGCAGCGATTCCGTGTACAGCCAATGGAGGATGGGGCCCAGCAGGAACGTGGGCAGGTTGCACAGCACGCCCACCGGCGTCAGCGGCGACGATGGCGGCGTGTCCATGGAGCTGGGGAACGGCGATGGACTACGTGCCCGATAAGGCGACAGCGGTGGCCGCCGGATGCTGCACACAGCCAGGCTGCTGCCGCCCAGACCGCCACCTGGATTCAGGGGCGTGGACGCCGGCTGCAGCATCAAATCCTGGCAGAAGTTGAATATGTTCTTGCAGTGCGACTGCGACGTCTCCAGGTGCGAATCCGAGTGCGAGGTCGGCGGCAGTCGGTACAATCCACCACCGCCGTCGCACTCCAGACTGAGCAGCCCCACCTTGCCCGATGATGCCGCCGATGGCACCCCCGCTGTGGCGTCCGAGCCCGAGTCGCCAGCGTTGCCATTGCTCAGGCAGTTGAAGCTGCTGCTGAATTGGTGGCCACGCTGTGCTCCCAGGCCGCCTCCGGTCTGGAAATCGCACGGCGGCTGCAGGTAGATGGGCGAGAGATTCAGCCGCGGCAGGCACTTCTCGTGCTCGCCCGGCTCTAGGGCCGGGGCCACCGAGATCCGAATTGGATTGGGTGTGTTCGGTATGCTGTGACAGCTCCGGACCGGCGGACGCACCGTGGCCGAGGGCGGGGCACTGTTCACGCACATGCTGCAGTCGAAGCCGTTGAGCCGCAGGATGGAGGCGTGCAGGGCGTACTCCAGGCCGCCGGCGCTCTTCACCACCACGTCGCTGAAGTAGGATTCCTGCAGGGCGTCGCCGAAACTGAGCTGCTTCTCCTGGCCAGCCGCCTGGCCGTCCTGCAGGCGCTTGCACTCCACGGCATACCAGTTCTCGCAGCTGAGCACCAGCGTATCAGTCGGCGTTAAGGTGTTGGTCTGGAAAAGGCGGGGTACGACCGTTTGAACCGTTAGAACCAAGGAGCAGACGATCCGAAGGAAAACTCACGCTAAACTCGATGCTGTGGCCGGCAAAGGCGCCGAAGACGAGGCGCGGATTCAGCTCGTGGACGTCAAAGGTCTCGCAGCTGAAGAGGACACTCGCCGACTCGCAGAAGGGGCCACAATCTTGGGATTCAGGAAGTGGGCTGACCAGGTCATTGTACCAGGTGATGTCGCTGGTGTCGTCCAGTCGAAACTTGACACCCTCCAGGCCGGACAGCTCCCGCTTGCCCTCGAAGGTGCAGCAGACAATCTGGCGTCAGGACGTACACATGAGGGATATATTTATGGAAACATAAGAGGTGCTTCTTACCTCCCAAGTGCCGAGGTATGTATGCACCAGCGCCATTGCGGCCGCTGCTCCTGTTGCCTAATTTCGAGTTTTGGGGCTACGAGCCCTGGCCATGGTAGTTCGAGTCGAGCGAGTGGTTGCACCAGGTGCCTGCCTAGCTTCCTTCCTGGTGGCTTGTTGGGTTCGCGGAAGTGCAACTCGAAGGCCCAATTGCCATGCCGTCGTCTAGCTTTGCAGGATTCGTTCGTTCGTTCGCGTTTTACTTTTTCCACTTTATCTGGCCAGTAGCGATTCTTAGGAGGCTATCGATGTACGGTGCATGTATGTATTTGTTTTTAAGGACTTTTGTAACTGCGCTGCCGCTGTTGCTGTTCCTGCTGCTGCTTCTGCTCCTGCCTCTGCTTCTGCTTCTGCTCCTGTCCTGCAACACGGTTTCTAGCGAGTCGTCGCTCTCGCTCTCGCTCTCCGCTCTCGCGCTTCTCGCTGGACAGCGCTCTCTCTAGTCGGCCTGGCCCAGCGGGACGAGCTTTTCTGGAGCAGCTGACAAAGCTCGGGGCGAGCTTCGCAGGTGAGTGGGTGTGGGTGCAGTCACGCACCCACGCCAGGACACCTACTTCTGGAGATGCACGGGATTTAAAGCTCCGTCACACACGTCATCGTGACGCACACTGGCGTCAGTTTAAATGCACTCTCTCCACGGGCTTAAGCCATAGAAAGTCCGCCCCATTGGATGCAGGCATTAGGCGCACACTGCACACCATTGAAACTCTACAAAAGCCTCTCTCGCCCGCCTTAAGCCGGCCCAGCACGAACGGAAAAGCTATTTATGGAACTGAGCCCTATTTGCAGTTCCTGGAATCGAACAGAACCGAATCGCATTGCATCGAAGCGAATCCACCTGCCTCTTTCGATGCAATAAATATGTGTGCAGGCAATTATTAAAAAAATATAAATAATTTCTATCAGCTTATAGTTAATTAATATAACTTCTTAATTAGCTCGGCTAATTTAAATTTATACTTTATAACTGTTGCTGCACTGTTATGCCTGTTTTGTGTGTTGCAAGCACACTCGTCAGTAGCAGTAAACTGCGAATTAAATGGATATTAATTGTCAATATAAATACACATAAAATAGGTAATGTTTATTTAGATCTACGTTCTTAAAGTATTTTAGAAGAGCTATGCGATATATATGATCATAATATTCTAAGAGGGTTTATGTTGCTGATTGTTTATCAAGCTAACCGATGTATTAGATTTGTATACCCTGGCAGAGGGTATTATAATTTGTAAATTTGTACCCCGACACCATCAGCATCACCAGCTAAGCCGATCTAGCCATGTCCGTCTGTCTGTCTGTGGGTTTCTACGCAAACTAGTCTGAAATTTGCAGCATAAGCTTCCTTCTTTTGCAAGCAGTATATATGTGGCCGAAATCTGACCACTATATCCTATAGCTGCCATTGAAATTATTGGAAATTACTAGAGAAAAAATTATAACTTCTTTGGTTTTCAACATATTTTTATAAATTTCGAGATTTATCTGTTTAAGCTTTAGAATTATGATTTTAATTTCATTAAGATCTGACAACTATATCATATAGCTGCCATAGAAAATGTAAAATTCTACATGATAATTTTAATATGTGGAGGTAAATGCTATACAAATTTACAAACTCCTATATTTGTTGAAAATTTTTTTTTATTTTTAATGGTCTAATTCAGTGATGCCCACACATATACAAAGACATGTGACTTGCATTTGTGTGCGTAAGAGAAAAACGAAGTTGGCTTCGCGCGAGACGTTGCGGTTGCCAGAGCAGTGCTAAGCATTAAATGTTAATTAAATTAAATTTTAATGCTTTGCACTGCTCTGGCAACCGCACACTCGACCTCTCAATCTCTCTCTTCTCTGCTGCTGCTGCTTACGTCACGTTTACACTGTCTGTGTAGCGGCAGAGAATCGGCAGAGTTTTTACCAACCACATGTGGCGGGGGCTTGGGCATCACTGGTCTAATTTCACACTGCATGAGTGTTTAATGCTTCCCTTCTTGTATAAACTTGGTTTATATACACAATTTTTTCCTATTCCTTGTAAAGCTTAGTACGCAGACAGGCGAAAAGTGTTCCTAAGCAGTGCGAGAGAGCGAGAGGGTGACTATTAACCTCTCGTTTTGACTCAATGCTTAGGAACACTTTTCGCCTGCCTGCGTACTAAGCTTAAGTAGTGACAGAAATTTGCACTTTTTAATAGGTAACTATTTGTTTTTATAAATATTTAAATCCATTAAGCCCAATAAAACCTTTTCTGTCGTAGGAAACCCAATAAAGAAGTGTATAAAATTGAAACCATTGTGTAAAAGCCTATTACAGCCCATACTTTATGCCATATTTTAGATATTTACTAATTCTTTGTAAGTAGTGTCACAAATTAGCCCATTTTTATATGTCACTATTTTTTATATATAGATAATTAAATCATTTAACCTAATAAAACCTTCCCTGTCATAGGAAAAACAAGAAAAATATGTATATACAACCGAAATAATTGTATAAAAGCCTATTACAGCTCATACTTTATGCCATAATTTAGTTACTAAATTATAATTATTTCTCAAATTAATGTGAAATTTGGAAAACAACAGAAGGAGGAGACTCAGCATCCTATCTTCCTTAAACCAGGTTTCTATACAACAGTTTTTCCAATTTTTCCTTCCCAGAAAGTATCACATTTTTATAGGTTACTATTTTTTTATATACATAATTAAATTTATTAATGCCAATAAGGCCAAATCAATTGCATAAATTCCTATTACAGCCCATACTTGATGCCATATTTAAGTAATTCACCAAACAATGAGAGATCTAATCATAGTTAATTAATTTCTCCAATTACTGTGAAATTTGGAAAACCACTGAAGAAGGCGACTCACCGTCCTATCACCGATTTGGTGCCAACATTGAGGCCCATAATCCATTTACAGTCGTTGGCTGCCGCCTACGGCACCAGGCCCTGAGGGGCTCAGCGTCTGATGGTCTTGGCCACTTTGTCCGCCTATTGTTAGTGCATTTCGTAGGAAATTGCCTCTGTACGGAGGCTCCTTATCTCCGGTTGCACTAGCAGGTGATGTGTTGCCTGGGAATGCTGCTATGGCTCCTGCCACTGCCCAGGACTGTCAAGAGCTACGCACTAGCTGTGTTATTGGTAGGAGAGATTAGAAGAAGTTTAATCAACACTCCGGGACAAAGGCCTTCTGCCTGGTATAGTATTTGGGCCAACACACGAATATACGAATAATACCCAATTTTCAGTCATCGACTAACACTCAACGGTTGCGGACGTCGCCTATTAGCATGTCTCGAACTTGTAATGAATAAATAAGTATTTGCATAATGATTTTAATACTAATCATTATAATAATAGTTGTGGTAATATGGCGGCGCAGCCACAAGAACTAAGGAAAGCAGCAGCAAGCAACAATAAAAAAGGACGAAATCCAAGTAACTTCACAGCCAGTTCTCCCCGTCTCCCAGATCTTTCCATGCCGAATCCCAAGTACATCACACTCTCCACAACCAATGCGGTGAAACCCATTTCGTGGTACTCTTGCTTTGCCGTCCACCGAGCCATCAAGCTCATAAGTCCTGAGGTCCTGTCAATCTCAGCCCAATGCAACGGCAGCCTGCTGCTGTTGGTAAGGAACAGTGTGATCGCCAACAAGTTCCTCGAGGCAAAGGAGCTGCTGGGCGTCTGTGAAATCTCCTGTGAGTTGCCCGAAGACATGAACTGTGTGAGGGGCACCATTTATGCCCCCTACCTGGTCAACGTTCCCGAGGCCGAGATCCTGGCCGAGCTTGGGGCCCAGCATGTGACGGCTGTGTACAAGTACGGAACCATGATCAACGGCGTCCTCCGACACACTGGAAAGATCCTCTTCACCTTCGACCTGCATACTCTGCCCTCCAGTATCAATGTTGTATGGAACACTGTGAGGGTGATGCCCTATATACCCTTCCCCATGCGCTGCAAAAATTGCCAGCTCCTGGGACACTCCGCCAAGCATTGCCTGAGGCGATCGGCCTGCAGTGTCTGCAATCTTCCGCCCCACGCGCCCCAAGGATGCATCCGCGTTCAGTGCGCCAACTGCAAGCAGGGGCACCCATCGTCGTCGGCGGCGTGCAACAAGTACCAAGAGCAGAAGGAGGTGTTGCAGATAAAATTTAGAAATAGGTGCAGCATGCGCGAGGCACGCCTCATTTACGGGCGACAACTCGTGTTGGCCAGCACTGAAGCCATTCCCAACTCATCCGAAAGATCCACCTACAAGCCATTGGAGAAGAGAGTCTTTGACTCCTACAGTGGACGGGCTAGCGATCCCCATCCCAACACCTCCAACTCTTCTTCGTCCTACACCCCCAACTCCCTATACACATCTCCGGACTCTCGAAACGTCGGAGATGCTAGAGAAAACCCGAACTCCTATCTCCCTTCAAGCATTTCGGATGACGGAATGCGCGATTCGTATATTTAATCAGAATGCTGTCTTGATCCACTTTTACCACTGTTTATTGTTGACAATCAAACTAGTTGATTGTTCCATAAATAATCGAGTAGATGTAGATGTTGTTCTTAGAGGTATAAATAATCAAAAAATATTAAAAGTAGAAGCTTTCAGAGATACAAATATTCAAGCAAATGTACTTTGTAGAGATATAAATAATCAACAGGGAATAGCCCACTAAACGCAAATTTCCTTACTAAATCAATCCAAGTTCCATAAATATGAATAATCAAGTAGATGTAGACGTAGTTTTTAGAGGTACAAATAATCAAAACCAAGTAGCTTTCAGAATTACAAATATTCAAGCAAATGTAGTTTGTAGAGGATAAATAATCAACAGGGAATAGCCCTGAATACTAAACGAACATTTCTTTACCGAAGAAATCCACACTGTTCACCACTTAAATGCAACTTAACACAAGTGAATTTGGCAGCTTTAATAAATTTAATTCGGGAATACCCATTAACTACATCTCTTAGCCTACTCAAGGCCGAGCTCTTTCTGGATCTATACAACGCCTCACGAATTAATAGAGCTTAGGGCGTTGCACTATGGGGCCTCTAATACAAACGAAGTTGCAAAAATCAAAAATTGCATGTTCGCGTTCGATACTTTTAAAAGACACATCTTATACATAATTGTTTAAAGATCACAAATGCAAAATAACAATAGACTCCGTTTATTTTATTTTTTTTTTTAAGACATACTGTTTTGAAGTTGACAAATTTTTCATAAAAAAAAAAACGCACAATTTTAATGCAATTCGACAAAGTTTCAAGTGTAATTTTAAGAAAACTAGTTAATGGATTCTCAATTTTTTGGTTTTTATTTATTAATGTACCTAATAGGTATATAACAGAATAAACATTATGCTGTTAGCTTCTTGTTTCTCCAGGTAATTAATTATTTTTGATACTTTGATGCAAAATAAGATATTTGTACATTTATGTACATTTGCCTTATTTTTGTAAAATGTTCTTTGAATATTTCTTCATCGAATTCAATAGAGTCTTGCTGCAGCTTTCTGCAGCGCCCATACACCTCGAGGCAAAAAACGTAAAAAAGTCACGGTTCCAGAAATTGTTTTTCGAGCAGCCCTGGTGTAAAACACCTGATAAACATACGCCTGCTTGAACAAAACGAAAAATTACAAAATAACGTTTTTTTTTTTTTGTCAACCTTTTTTCTTAAATTAAAAACATTACAAATAAGCACACAAAAATTTCAAAAGGTGAAAAAAAGCGTTCCTTTTTAAAATAAACTTGATTTTTCTATGATATTTATAAATTTGGACTTTGATAAACCATAACTAACCATCTAAAAAGAATAGCACCTTGTTTAAACACGTTTTTAATAGCTTGATCCAGTATCTGTCAAATGCTTTTTAAATTTTGCGATTATCTAGCTTGGTTTAAAAGGTATTATTTTTGCAACGAAGAAACTCAAATGGCCCCACTGCGCGTTGAATTACCTACACCGAAGAAATGTGGAGGTTTAAGAACAATTGGTTCAAGACTTGATTCAAAAGTCAACAGCTTTTGCTGCTACAGCTCAAATGTTCCTAAAATATTGGAGAAACTCCAACTCTATCCTAATGCACACTGTCCAAATATACGGAATAATCAACAACTGTCTAGCCTGCGTATAAAAGGGTATAAAGCCTTGATACAATTTTTTTTTTAGCCCTATACATATGTTAGACATATAAGAAAAACACAGATGTGTGAATTGTTCATTGAAATGGCTATATAAACTTTAATAAAAGCAAATACTATTGGCATCGGCTGACTTTGTATTTATGGCTGAACCGCTGGCCGGTTAGAAGTTTTGGAATGCTTTGATGGCACACTGGCTGGTCGCCTGGTCGAACTGGTTGTCCTCATACACCCGGATTCCATCTGTGACAATGATGTCGCGGGGCGAAAGCTGCCAAGAAGGTAAAAGTAATCAGAAAGGTAAGTCCCATTTTACCTGTTTTTTACGATTCGCACTCACGCCGAGGAGTCGCTTGGCACTCAACTTGTAGCCCTTGTAGAGTGCAATCCTCTGCAGCGCCATCACACTGCGAATGCGCTGGCGCGGCTCTATGGCCAGCAGCTGGCGGAGCACGTCCTGCCCCTCGTGACTAAGGCTGTGCACAGCCTCCGGCAAGAACTCCCCGCTATCGCCATCGCCATCGCTGTCCTGCAGACAACCGTTGATTTGGGCAACGGAGGGGGCACTGGACAGCCGCTCCTCCTGCTCCACACTTTCCTGGCGGCGTCGCATGAGGTGGCGCTTAATATTCGGAGACTGCAAGCAAGTAAATGTGTAAGAAGTGATGCAGTAGGTTGCCGATGAAACATATGGGCAATTCTCCGGAAGGTCAACTTTTGCCAAAAAGTTGAAAACTAAAATATTATTTCAGTTTTATTTGTGTTTATAAAATTAAAATAGAATTTTCTTCTAATGCTGAGATGAGTGAAAGTAAACGGAAGGAAAATGTATTTTCATTAAATATAAATATTCAATTTTTTTTTTTTACTTTTTTAAGGTTGTTTTTTGTTTTTATTTGTGACTAAAGTTGAAAATAAAAAATATTTTGAATATATTAAAAATTACCAAGAGCTACGAGTTTCGCTTTTTGTTTAAATAAAATAAAATCTTAGCACATAATTTTTCCCTTTGAACGCGTACGAATGTCACTTTCGACATTAGAGAATTATCCATATGCATAAGCTATCTCTAAGACTCATTCCTATAGACTTGTTCTACCCAAAGTTAATTTATTCTTACTAAACTATGGGTCTAACCTATTGACTGAGAAACTTTACCCAAATATAAAACAAACCGTATTATTTTGTTGGAGTTCATAGACAGAAAGCTTTTCTGAGGATTTTCATTGTGCTGATGACTCTTGATTAAATATATTTATTATTTCCAACAAGTCCGATATAATATACATATACATATACATATACATATGCATATACTAGAGACCTGCATGAATACATTCATTTCTAAGTATACAGTACTGTACAGTAGTCTGGTGTTTTCAAAAATACTGTACTCATTCTACGTGTATACTGTACAGTATATTCAATATGTCAAAAAAGCCTGTACAACTTTCGTACTGTTCTCACTGAAAGTGAGTGACAGTAAAAGTTGTATATTTCGGGTATGAATATCAATTCTATTCCGAACGTCACAAGGTGTACAGTAAATAAAGCAAAATATACAACTGTACAAATGAGTGCTACAAATATTTAAATCGATCGACAAACAAGCACATTTACAAGGCCAAGGCCAATACTCTTTTTGATATAACAGTTGACAATGAGTCGAAGAAGCTATGCACCAGCTAGCAGTGCAGCTTCCGAAAGGGCTTTTTCGGTTGCTATAAACCCCACAACCGAAAAACGCTGCAGAATTGCCAATACGCCAGAAATGGTAAATAGTATCATGTTTTTACACTGCAATACTAATAATTTTAATAGTTAATATTTTTTGTTACGATTTTAATAAAAGTTAAGTTAAATCAATTAAAAAGTTAACGAATTTAGAAGTAAGTACACTGTACATCAAAACACTGTACACTAAGTTAACTGTACACCAATTTTGGTGTACTCATTTTATACTGTACAGTATTATACTGAGTATGAGCAGTATCTGTCAAATACAAACAATATTACAACATTCACTCACATTTATTTGGAGCTGTTCAGTAAAATAGTGAACACTTTTTTGATTTGAATGATTCATTTGCTCATTTGAATGTATCCATGCAGGTCTCTAGCATATACATATATGTACATATGTACATATGTATATCGGTTAAACACGCCAAGGTCTCAGATTAAAATTTGAAAATTTTTAAAGCATATTTTTGAGCTGCCTCAGAAAAAGTTGAGTCTCAAACCATTTAGCCTGGGGTACACAGAAAAAAAAACGGAATAAAATGACAAAATTGAATCCCAAGTAGGACGGATTTCGGGCTAATTCCGACTTTTCTTAATCTAAGCGTGAACACACTTAGTTTTTATTTTATTTTATTTAAAGTTCGTTGTTCAAGAATTTGTCTAATATTTCGTATTTAGAGAGGTACACATTTTTATTAAATCATATAAAGTAGTAAATAAATTCTATTAAAAGAATACTCACATTTATTTACCCCGACCGAGTTTCGATCCCACATACCAATCGGGCCAAGGGGGCCCATTTTAAGGTCATTTTAATCCCGAATCGTTTTTAAAAATTTCAATCCAAACATTCTTAATTTTTTCAAGAATCTTTTTTATCTTTTTTTTTTTTAAACCACCAGGAAAATACGTAAAAATATTAAGAGCTTAGTCCCGATTCTGGAAACTTGTATCTTTTTTATTGTTTATTTGCAAAGGAGCTGCTGTTTCTGTAAGCTCCAACCAAGGGTTGAACCACCAAACGATGAGGCCATCCATCTTGTTCCGATTCTCAGGAAATTAAAAAGTGAACACAAAGGCACAACAAGTTGAAGTATTCTCTTTGGCATTAGATTAATTAAGCAGCTGGGGGTATCGGATATTGCTATAGAATATGGCATTAAAAACAGAAAACGAGAAATTTGTACACATTTTTACAACATAGTTCACCTATGTATCTTAGCAGTAATTATTAGTAATGAGCACAAGCAATATTACTGCTTGTTGTTATTTACGTTCTAATTTGATCTGAGTAACTTTAATCTGGCTGAGTAACTGATATGGTGACTATTCATATTGTAAAGGGCTCAAAGCTGTCATTCATTCGATGATAGGTCTCAGAGGGGAAATAATAATTAGCGTCCAGCCACAATGCTATCTTCCCATTCAATGCTGACGATGGCACACTGAATCATATTCAAATAAGCAATCAATTTGGGGCAGGCAGACGCATGAGCACGCAAATACGCAAATCGCAGGCGTCAGCTTATAGGCAAAGACAACAAAAAAAAAAACATGTGACAAAATGCTCGTCCGAGTTATTTGCCGTGAAGTTCAACAAATAAAAACAAAAAAAAAAAATTACTTAAAAAAAATACAAAACTGACCGCAAAAAATCGCGATTACCCTTGCAGATTAGTCACTTTATATGGAACTTTTCTATGTTGGTAATTTAAATTGTCATAATTAAATTATACTTTGATTTAATTCAACCTAATTTAGTTTTGGAAAAGCGTGCAGCAAGAACGAAGGAGCTGCTGCGAAGTAAACCAGTTTTTATCGTTCGTTCTTTTCTTTTATTTTCATGTACGTGTGACGTTGTGCCCTCTGCAACAAGAGATGAAGAAAAGCCGCGTATGGAGGAATTCATTTTTATTAATCGCATCTTTAGACCAAATTAAATATAAACCAAAGGGGAAACCAATAAATTGTATTTTATTGTTCTTTATTTTTCATGTGCGAGTGACGTTGTGCCTTCTGATACAACAGTTGAAAAAGCTGCATTTTAACCCATGTATAACATCTCACGACTCTCTCTAATATTAATAACAAGTGGGAAAGCTAAAGTCGAGTGTGACCGACTGTGAGATACCCGGTACCCAAAGCATTGTGGGTGAAATTAAATAGCACATAAACATGGAAAAAAGAAAATGTTGACAAAAGAAGACAAATGTTGCTGGAAACTTGTTGAGCAACACTCAAAAAAGACAAATGTTGCCAGGGACATGTTAAGTAACTCTGTTCTCTTTCAAAAGCTAAGTGCTCAGACACGCGAAATTGTTCGTAAGTAGTGCAATAGAGCGAGAGTGTGACTATTGACAGAAACTTTATTGTTTAATAACTTCCATGTTTATTATCCGATTTTACTCAAATTTTTAAAACACGTCCGCGAGTGCCTACTTATTTGTTTTATCTATTTACTTTAAGCCGAAAATCACGCCTATAGCTTACATACAGTTTTTTATCATTTTCGGGGGCGGAAGTGGGCGAAGCCAAATTTTAAAACAAACTTGATCGGAGTGCAACAGATTCCAATGTTGTTAACAAATTTGGTAACTCTAGCTTTTATAGTCTCTGAGATCTGTTGTTTCAACCGGACGGACGGACGGACGGACGGACGGACAGACGGACAGACGGACAGCTAAATCGACTCGGCTGGTGATGCTGATCAAGAATATATATACTTTATAGGGTCGGAGATTTCTCCTTCTGCCTGTTACATACATTCTCGATTGGCATTAACTTATAATACCCTTGTACCCTATGGGTACCGGGTATAAAAAGAATATCAAATAAATTGCACAGTAATTTCTGGATCCGTTTATTATACAAAACTGAGAGAATTTTGTGAGATAAATGGACTTAAAATGAGAAAATATATACTCAAATAATTGCCAAGTCAATACTTTGAGATGAAATGTACTTATTTTGAGTACATACTTAAAAATTTAAAAGTTATCAAACTGAACAAAAAGGTTTTAAATTGAATTCATATAAATTAACTTTCTTTTTACATGGTAATTATAATTATTTTATTTCTATTGACTTTTCTTTAATGGTTATAAATATTATAACTCTGCCGCTCCTTCCCTCTCCCCCCTTCTCCACCAACGTCTCTAAAGACGTACTGAATTTGAGGATAACCCGACTTCAATTCAAGAATATTTGTTCTCAATTGTGTGTTGAGTATTTTGGAATTTATTTTGAGTTTTTTTGTACTCAGGCAGCTATCTCTGATCCAAAAGCTTATTCCGCAGAATATCAGGATGCTAGTGGCCAAACCGTGCTAATACCAACCCTCTTCTACGGCATTGAAATTTTTGCATCCACCGACGCAGCAAGTATGCATAAGCTGAAAGTCGTATTTAACTCAGTAGCGCGTTACATTTTTAACTTAGTTCACAGTGCACACGTTACAGGCTATGCATTTAAGATCTTCAAACTATGTTTTGAGTCCTGGATACAGTTAAGAACTCTCTTATTTCTACACAAGGTATTATACAGAAATGAGCCACAATACCTAATAGATCTTTTGCAAATGTCTTCATCCGCTAGAACAAATAATAATATCTGCAAAAGGCTAAGACTTATTTTTAAGCCAGATGATTTCCATTATCTCAATTCATATACATATATTTATTATTATTTTTTTATGTTTTGTATTTTGCTTTTCCTAATGATATCCCGATTTGTTTCCCAACTGTCTAATTATACTAAAAATGTCTACGTATGTTTAGTGGGAAAGGTTTTATAATGTTAGTATGTAAGACCATAACTTAAAAGCTTGACTTAGCTTGTAGGACCAGGAAATTATACTTAAACTAAGAATCTTAGGCAAATCCTTATTTAAAATGAGAAGAGTACATATTTGAGACCGCTTCCTCACAGTTCTTGGATGCCAATACTCTCTCTGGGTGCATTTAAATTTTAAAAGATGAAATGGTAAGGCGCTGTCAGCTGAACTCTGTTAAATAGACGCTAAATATACTCATCTGGCATCCCATCTGTCAATATGAATGCATGAATTCGGGTGCAGTTTCATCAACGTCGTCTCATTCGACAATCGTGTCAAAATGACTCTCTTTTTATCTCTCTTTAAAAATTTTGTTGATGACAGTTCGATGTAATGACAAAAACCAGCTTATGTCGATGAATCATCAATAAAATTGGGATGAATAATCGATGAAAACTTGATGAATTATCCATAAAATAGGTTAATGAAATGTCGATGAACTTTTGCCCTAAGCATTGCTGCTAAGCTTTGCCCAGAATTTCTCGATGAAAGTCGATGAATTTGTCACTAATGGCAGCCTACTATAAGTCCATGTTAATTTCATCAGTAATTTGTATGGAGTTTCATCGATGATTCATTAACAAAGCCGATGTTTTTCTAATGACATGTTGATGAATTGTTTATGTCTGGTACTGCAGGGATAATATACTTTGTATTTCGTGAATGTGTGACGTGGGCACCCTGCTACAAAAGTGGACGAAAAACCGCATTTGAACCCATTACTTGCCAATAACATCTTCCTTAGCAATAAAAGTGGGAAACGAATAAGTTATATAATTTTTTTGACAGATTTTGTGGGGTTTTCAGGTGATCGAATTGAAATTTCAAATTACTTTCAGCTCTTAAAAACGAGAAACTTGTCTTGTTGTTGATGGGAGTGCAGTTGTAAGAATATATTCTAGTGCCCCGATTGCCAATTGAAGTGCTTCTTCGGAGGAACCAATGGAATGCAACACCCAACTTGGATGAGATGTGGCCGACGGGTGTCGTATGTCTTGGATTAGCTTGGCGCAGGCCCGGCAGAGCTTAGTTCAGCTCAGCCCTGGCCAGCAGCTCGGCTCCACGAACGCTAATGCATGCAAATTGGATTCAATTAGCGGTCGACTACTTTTTGAAATAGAAATAGACAATTTTTGTTGAGTTGTCGCTGCTGCCAGAGCTGGGCCGAGCTCGTTGTCGCCGCTGTGGATATGGCTATGGCTTTGGGTATGGTTATGGGTATGGGTATGGTTATGGAGTGTGCTGTAATACCCGCACTCTCACTTGCGGAGTACATCACTATCTTGGAGGGGATAGTGTCCCGACTTGGCGAGTACTCAGCCCGCTATGGAGCTGCTACTATTTAAAGTTCTCGGTTGCATACGATATCGTCCACTTCGAGACTGTGCAGCTCCCCCGCGGAGGAATAGAAGCGCTGAACTCAAGCAAATCTAATTTGGCGAATGCAATTGTCATGTAAAAGCCACTTAGTGACACTGACTACCGGCTAATTACAGCGGCTGCACTTGAATACGTCTGCCTAAGGGGATGGTGGAATGGAGGGCATGGGGCTGCTGCTCGAGCAATGCACGCACTTGAACTTAACCACAGAAAAGCGTTTCCCCTGGGGATTCAGAACTGACCTAATAATCGAATCATTTATCATCGAACACTCATTTGGCATTGACACTTTCACATGGTGAGAGTAACAGGTGGAAGGAAAAGTAAGCTACTGGGAAAGTGTCAGCAAGTGTCCAGTGAGTCACCAAGAATGCCCGGGGGAATCAAGAATCAAGAATCAAGAATTCAAGGTGATCGGACCACACAGATAATGGAAGCATAATAGAGACTCGGTTTTTTAGGATGCAGCCAGCAGCAGGCAGCCAGCAGCCAGCAGTGGCCTAATGCCGAGAGATTTCGAAAGGTTTGACCTGCATTTTCGGAGCGGCAAATTAAGCTTAATCAATGCGGCGGCCGCAAACTGACAAACAACGACAACTTGACAAAGTGAAACAGTTTGGGTTTTGTGCTTAGCAGAATTAAATTAAATCACAGGCGGCGGCGGCGGCGGTGGCGAGCGACGAGACGAGGTAATGATCCGCTGGCAGGCGATGACGCCGAGCTTTAAGGGGCATGGACGCTGGACGCCGGACGCCGGACGCCGGACGGGACGCTGAGCTGAGCTGAGCTATGTGCTCTGAGCTATGTGCCACCTTCCTGGTTCGTTGGTTCGTTGATTCGAAAACAAGTTGCGAAATGAGATGAGCGCTTCACTGATTCTCCTTCTGCTTTGGTTACCCAGCCTGCTTTTCCCGTTCCCGTTCCCCTGCCCAATCCCTCGATTCACTCTAGCTTGTAGTATCTGTGCAGGTTCCATTTGTCACATTTTATCACTGACAATGTGACACATGGTAATAGTAATTGCAGGCACGTGAGCTGTCCGATTCGGCTTTAGACTGATTCTACCTCTGATTTTGATTTTTGGCAGCTCGGTTACATATATTTATATGATGCTGACCCTGGCCCAGTCATGACAGGAAAGAGCTGCCACCAGGTCATCAACTTCTCCTGGTTATGCTGATGGCCAATTATCGCCGAGACACGAAAAAACGCTTAGTACACATAGTGATTATTATTTTTATATTTCCTAGAACTAATGTCCACAGATAATTGTCTTAATCTATGCGACATCTTTGTGTCTTGCAGAGTCAGCAAAAAAACAAAAAACAGAAACAAAGGAACAAAAACCTAGACAGATTTTTCCATTAAGACGCATTAAGATGCTCTATCTGCCATCAAACAGGAAGTGCATCCAAGAGGCGTTTGCCCGTCCACGTCTCAGTTAAGCTGTGAGCTATTTATATAAATTCATTTTTAATATATGCACATGCATATCTATTTAATCGGGTTTTTTTAGTTTCACAACTCGGTCCAGAACCCGATCGTGGCTCGGTCGCAGGCCCATTCAATTACAGTCATTAAAATGCGTGTCTACTTTAATTACAAATTTCAAAACAGAAAAGGCAAAGGATAAAAGAAAGGTATAGGTATAGGTATAGGTATAGGATAGGGAAGGCAAAGAAAAACCACGGCGCATAGATCTTTAGTTCCACGGGGAATCGCCGCCAGGTTTCACTGTCATTGTCCACCGCTGGGACTGGGAAAAGACTGGAACTGGCCCAAGACTATCCAAGACTGGCCAAGACTGGCCAACACTGGACGTATTATGCGACAATGACCTCTTTTCCGTGCTTAGGACATTCAAGGCCAATAACAAAGAGTTATGTATCCAAGAGATACAAAGGCAAAGGCGAAGGCTGCCTGGCCTGGCCGCTGCCTCGGACGCACGTCTAGTACTGCAAGCGCACCCTCTCTGTGCCGGTGTGTGTGTTTGCACTTTTATGGCAGTGGCAGTGGCATTGGCATTGGCATTGGCACGGGATGTGCCTGTGCCTGTGCTTGTGGCATGCAGAGAACACTCTCCAACAAGGTTTTTACTTTGCCATAGCCCTTAATACGTGAACAATGATTACATAGGGGGTTAATTAGGAACATAAACAGGAAGCAAGTTTAAATCAAAAGTAGAATTTTTTTTATTTTTACTAAGGGCCGATTCTGCCCTCACTGTCAAAGTGTCCGACAGCTATCTGTCTGTAAAAAAAAATCAGCAGATAAACTTTTCGTAAAGCAAATCGGTTTTCTGCCCCCCTAAAATGTATCTAAACGTAAGAGAATAACAATTTTTTGTTATCGATTATTGCTGTAAAGCGCAAATATAGTACACGATTGCTTTGGTTATCTGAGCCACTCAAATTCTCTCTTCTACTTCAATTGACAATCGGATATCGTCTTTTCTTTTGCGGCCTGAAAAAGATTTTACATGGAGTCTGGGTTCCGGCTAAAGTAAGCTCCCCCATTCACACGATAGAGAACCAAATTTTCTTAGCCGGAATTTTATCTGACTTTTTCGTATGTAATAAGCAATGCTTTCAATTCCACATGAAAGTTTTACATATTTCAGGACAAAATACCAGACGAGTCGATCTAGCCATGCCGTCTGTCCGTTTTTAATCAAACTAGTCTCTCTTTTTTTCAGATATCTGAATGAAACTTTAGAGATAATCTACTTTCTATTCCCATTAGCATATAGGTCGGAACGGCCCAGATCGGAACACTTTATCATATAGCTGCCGTAGGAGCGATCGGACCAAATTAGCCGATTTTCGTTTTTTTTAGATATATCTGATTAGATCTTAATATATTACCTTTAATATTATCTGCAAGGGTATATAATCTTTGGCTTGCTTCAGGCACTTAAAACTCAATTTCACCCGAACACTTGAATACATAGGGTGGGTTTAAAGCTTTAAAACCTTATTCTCCTATAAAAAAAAAGAATAAATAAAAACTCCAGCAAACTCGCTACCCAGTAGCCCGGTGTAATTACACTGCAGGACGATAATGATAATGCCGCGTCCGCTGGATCTATGCCAGTTCCCCTTCCGCTCCGCCCCGCTTCCAGCCCCCTGCTAACGACAACGACAATGTGGATGTTGATTGCAACGCATGCCCATTTTATATTACATGGTAGCAGCAGGAGCTGGAGGAGGATGACTCCTCCCTACTCCATTCCCTGTCCGGGCCAAATTTATTGCTTTCGCCGCATCCCGCAGAAATCTACGCGTATGCCTCGATGCTGGGCTCTGCAAATATTTATGCAAGTCAAGAACATAAAAATGTCGCAAGAAAATGTTCAGACAAATGCGACCATTAACCGACCACTTGACCAAAGCAAGTCCCTGGCTATCGCTGCTGGCTCCGAGACCGAGACTGGGACCTGATCTCAGCTAGGGGCACAGACAGACCAATGTCATCCCATTTTCCACCATTTTAGGGCTAATAAGATGCATTGCACTGTTTCTATCCCTGTTTTAAGTCCTTGTAAAATACTTATGGGGATAGGTATATATTTTTGGTAAGTTCTTGCTTTATTTTTAGATGAAAAGTATAATTGGTGTAACATTTTTAAAATATTTAACATAAGTTTCTTACAATCTCAGCGATCTGTAAACCTAGCCAATGGTATGTCATTGTTAAAGTAAAAGGTACTTTTGGGTAGTTAGGGAGAAGATCTCCCTAAGAATTCACCCCCAGAGAAGCAAATAAATAGAGCCAAAAAGTCGGAGATCTATTACAAAGTTAGTAACTGGCAGTAAACTCGAATACCGAAACAATTTGTAATCGGCGATGGGATTATTGTGACGGCCTGGGGCTGGGACTGCCAGCAACTATTAGAATACGTAATTTTTTCGCCATGAACACATAGTGCCAAGTGGCCAAGTGGAAGAGAGAGAGAGAGAGCTGCTATTTCTCAACCGTTTAACCATGGAAATCATTGAGCAATTTATTAATAATTGCAATTATGCATGATTTTTATATTTTCAATAATATTTTCAGATTATGAGATGCACTTTTCGTGACTGCCACAGACGGCGGCAACGGCGCTGAGCAGCTAAACTTGCACAGATCTCTGGCGACGACCTTCAAATAATCTTAAAATCATAAACGATCAACGATTTCGGGTTCTGGGTATCAAGGCGTTTTTTTTTATTGTTTTTCTATTACACAATCCTGGTCCGGAAGATCCTGGAGAGGTATTAGCCGGCGTTCACAGGTAACCAAACGAGCAAACGAGCAACAGGTAACAGGTAAGACATAAATAAATAAAACCATAAACCCGAAGAACGGGAGAACCCAACGCAGATACAGACCGTAAATAAGCAGATGGCTCTCGTTTGAATATACTTTCGACTTGGGTTCCTAAATTGGGTTTCCCTTTGCTATCATCATAATCTCTGGTGGCTATCTCGGACCATTAGTAGTCGTGCCCAAATTAGAGTGTTTCCAAATCCAGATCCAAATCCAAATCCGAATCAGAGCACGTTTAACTATAGTTAGCTCTCCCCCCAGAACTTTCCGCTAAACGATTGTGTGGCTGTGACCTTAGAGACTTTGTAGTGCCCATTGTTTGCGTGTCTTTGTGTCTGGCAGACAGTATCTTTCGGATACGATATGGATTTTGTAAGCTACAATTGAAGCGCTGGAAAGCCCTAGCATTATTCTATCGCGAGTGGAACTTTCCATGGACATGCTCAGCCTATGCCCATGCCCATCCTTTTTGGGATCGAGGGAGTCTATAAAAAGAATCCCCAGAGAAGGCTGCTGCAGCTGCGGCTGCTGCTACGGGCATTTATCATTCTAAGATAATCAACGATCGGCCCTGGGGAACCATGTCTGGCAGGCTTTGATTATGTTAATGATGCTCCTCCCTGCCCTCTAGCTCTAGTCTCTTGGCTAGAAGATTCAATAGTAGATGATGTTGTCTATACCCTCGTATAGCATATCCCAAACCAATACCGGTTTTTTTGCCCACTCCTGCTGCTGCTCCTGCTGCTGCTCCTGCTACTCCAGCTCCTTCTCCCGCTCTTTCTCTGGCTGTTTCAGCCACAATTAAGCATTTTTCTTTGGCCCTGGCTGGGCTGATTGCTGATATTATCAGTCTCAGCTGCATTTGAAAATCGTGCTGCGTTTAATGATGCTTATGGCAATCGATCAGCGATCCTGGCCCCCGTAAGCCGAAAGGGGTTATAAATAGTATCTGCCGTACTTGGCCATCCTCTGGCCATGGGCTCTCCATTGGCCATTCTGTGGCCTGCGATCTGAGGTCCTCGGTCTGCAGCTCTTACAAATTGCATTCGCTTTAAAAATAGACAACCGCCGCCGCCAACAATTTGCTGTCTATTTATGGAGAAAGGGTTCGGGTTTGGGCTCGGGCTCGGGACGGCTTAGAACTAAAAATATACCTTGGTCCCGGGGTATCGGGAATCGGAATCCTGTCCAGCTCACGTACTCACGCTGTCGCCGCCGCTGCCGCTGCCTCGGTCGCCGTCGCCGTCGCTGCTTTCATCTGCGGCCGTCGCTGCTGCGATGTTCGTGCCTAGCACTGAACTCGATCGCTCTGCCGACGCCGGCGGTAGGTATATAAGCGGCCCGGCTCACTGGCATCCACTCAAAGTGTTTCTTGAAGCCGAGCGAGTGAGAACACGCCACGGGCCGGGATTAAGAACCGACAGAGACTCTCCCACTCCTTGAATTTTTTTTTTGCATTTTGTATTTGTATTTTTGTGCGTACACCGAGCTGAGATCCCAGACAGAATCCTCCCCCGTCCCCGTTGATATCGCGACTCAGTGTGAACTCAGTGCCCTAAACTCAGTGTCAACCGTGCAATCTATCCAAGCGAAAGCCGTTCCCGGAGAAGGTATGTATTAGGGGAAATGGAAGAGAGCCTCCTACGACCTACGACCCCTTGCCGTACCCAGTTTCTTTGGGGGATTTCGCAAAGCCAAAGCCAAAGCCCAAAGCCAAGTATTTCCCAAGTGTTTTTCCTCTCCAACTTCTCCTTCTCTCAACTAGTTTTTTTCCGGCTGCAGCTCGTAAATCATAAAGATCGTGTCGTATTTTGTTCCTGCGCCCCACACCACACAACCAGTTACGTAACGAGCTGAGCCAGAGACTGGATTCCAGCCAAAGAACTGAACTGCCATCTAGAAACCATATAGCCTTAACTATCGAGTTGGGCTAAGAGCTGGCGCTGGCGCTGGCCATTAAAAATAGCGGCGGCTGCTAGTGAATTAATTAATTAGCATAGGGAAGTAGGTAAGCAGATGTCCAACATTTTGCAAATCAGCTATTATCAGAGATCTAAAAACCCAAAGAGCCATCTCAGCAGCTTAGAGCTTGAAGCCGAAGGCAGGACCCAGGGAGACTACACCCCAGTAAGGGTAAGGGTAAGGGTAAGGGTACAAGGTCCACGGACCGAAAGCCGAAAGCCGAGCACCCAGAATTCAATTGAGATTTTCCCTCCGTCCCGTCCCGTTCCGTTCCGACAAAGCTTAAAGATTTAATGATTTAATGGAATTACAAAAGAAATAAGCGGAACGTAATTCTGCGGAATTAAAAAAAAAGAAAGGAGAAAATTGTCATAAAGAAATAGGCGGGTTCGGGGGAACAATTTGCTGTCCAGCAAGCTTAGTTAATGCTAATCCAAAGCCTCTTTCTTTTACAGAATGAAGTTCCAATTGCTTTTTGTGGCCACCGTGTGCCTGGCCAGTGTTTGGGCATTGCCAGTGCCCGACGAGGAGGTGGCCATTCAGCCAGATGGCGGCTCCAAGGCCGAGCTGCTGGCGAAGACCCTCAACCCAAATCCCATTGAGCCTGCACCCGCCAAGCCTGTCCTGGCAGCTGCATCCGCTCCCATCGCCACTCCCGCCGAGAAGAAGGTTGAAGCCGAGCCAGAGGCCAAGGCTGCTCCAGTGGCCACCGAGGCCGCCGGTGAGCCGGCCAAGGAGATTGCCAATGTCGATTTGAAGTCCAGAGCGCCCGATGTGGAGACAGCCCCGGCCATTCCCGAAAAGAAGGCCATTGCCGAGGACGTCAAGCCCGCTGAGGTCCCAGTGACCAAGTCCCAGGAAACAGTGCCTGCCGAGGACGTGAAGAAGCTGGAAAAGGAGAAGGCGGCACGCACCGAGGAGGCACCCAAGGCAATTGAACTGATCGAGACGCCCGCCTCCAACTCCGAGGTCCAGAAGCAGATTGTCGACGAAGCCAAGCCCCAGGAGCCCAAGATCGATGCAAAGTCCGATGCCTTGCTGCCAGCCACTCCCGTCCTGGTGGCCGAGGCTGATGGCGACAAGGAGCCCATTGTCGAGCAGCCCGCCCGCCAGGAGAGGATCAACGAGATTGAGCAGAAGGAGGCCAAGAAGGACGCCGTCCCTGAGCCAGCCCAGGCCTCTGAAGCACCTGCTGCCGCCGCTGAGGCTCCCAAGACCGAGAGCAACATCCAGGTGATCACTCCGCAAGTGCAGCAGCCGGAAAAGAAGTCCATTGAGTCCGGCTCTCCTGCCGCTGCCGCCGCCCCCACCTCTCCCGTCGCCCAGGTAGCCCAAGCCAAGTCCGGCGAGAGCCAGAAGCCCATCCAGCCGGTAGACCAGCTGAAGAGCACCGAGACTGCTGCCGAGCCGGCTCCCGTGCTCAAGACCAACGCCCCCTTGGCCCCGGCCGCCGCCACCAAGGTGACGGAGCCCGCCAAGGAGCAGGAGAAGGAGCAGCCGCTGCCGGCCACCTCCGATGTCAGTGCGAAGGCCTTGCCCGACCAGCCGGAGCTCCAGAAGCCGGAGAGTGAGACGGCAGCAGCAGCAGCAGCAGCAGCAGCAGCAGCAGCAGCAGCAGAGCCAGCAGTTTCCGAGGCCAAGAAGATCGATGAGAAGCCAATCGCCGAGGCCGTTGCCGTTGCCGAGCCCAACTCACCAGCACCACCGGTTCCTCTGCCGACGCCCGCCGAGCCAAAGAAGTCGTCGGAGGAGAAGTCGGACAAGTCCGAGTCCAAGAACGAGGACTCGTCCGAGTCCAAGGAGTCGGAGGAGAGCAGCGAGTCCAAGGAGGTCTAGAGATAGTGAGAGCTTTACACACCCTTCAGCCACAGCCACTCCACCCGCACTCCACGGACTCCTTCATCGCAGAGCAGCCAAGACCCAATCACCCCCCTCCCCCTCCGAGCACCGTGCACCGCCCCTGGCTACGCCCTTGGCAGCGTCTTAATGTTACGACCGTAGCCGGTGGTATTCTTAGTTGTAAATGGATTAGGAAGGAAGCACAACAAAATCACACCACACCCAGCATGGGAGGAGCCCCGAGATCAGCCGGAGAGCCGATTGCGTCCGGAGGTGGGCTCCCAGGACAATAGAACCCCCCAATACCCCAAGTGACGGGGGACGGACCCCCACTCGTAGGCATAACACACACCCAGGACAAACCGCTAAGATGGCATACAGTTATACTTATAATTATAATTTAATTAATGTAATTTTAATTAAATCTTAGTCTTGGCAAGACACCGCAGCCGCACCCGCACCCGCACCCCCTCCTCCCTCCGTTTACATCATCCCCGAACGACAAAAAAAGGATCCTCCGCAACGAGAAGAGAGAGACAGAGGGCGCGAGTTCGCGAGTTCGCTTATCGCCTACGATACCACTCACACACACACACCGCACACTGGAATTCCCTATTTTTTTTATTATTTGAGTTCTAAAATAATGAAAGTACATTTAATAACGATAGTGTTATAACGTATATATGAGCGAAAGTATATATGATTTTATATAGACTGAGAAAATTCTTAAATAAAAATCGAAAAACTAAAATAAAGTCTTCAGTGTCATCATTAAGGGTCTCGGAGCGGATCCGGAAAATGCAAAGATCTACCAAGCGATGGCTAGATATAACATATGTTGTTGCTGCTCTGCTAGAACATTGCAGGCAAAACGTGGAAAAGGTGGCGGAAAGGAACTTAAGAGAGCGGTCTCTCGGACCGCAACCGGAAAATGCAAAGCTCTATCAAGCGAACGGAATTATAAGATGTTGTTACTACTTTGCTAGTACATTGCAGGCAAAACGTGGAAACGGTGGCGAAAAACTTTTAAATAAAAATCGAAACACTAAAATCAATTCTTCAGTGCTATGATTAAGGGTCAGCTGATGAGAAATCGGGACCAAGCGGAAAGGAACTTAAGAAAGAACCGGAAAATGCAAAGCTCTATCAAGCGAACGGAATTATAAGATGTTGTTACTACTTTGCTAGTACATTGCAGGCAAAACGTGGAAACGGTGGCGAAAAACTTTTAAATAAAAATCGAAACACTAAAATCAATTCTTCAGTGCTATGATTAAGGGTCAGCTGATGAGAAATCGGGACCAAGCGGAAAGGAACTTAAGAAAGAACCGGAAAATGCAAAGCTCTATCAAGCGAACGGAATTATAAGATGTTGTTACTACTTTGCTAGTACATTGCAGGCAAAACGTGGAAAAGGTAGCGAAATTAAGCAGTGCTTTAAATTCCTATTTTAATAGGGTCTACGCCACCAGCATGTTTTTGATGCTTTGCTAGTACATTGCAGGCAACACGGGGAAAAGGTAGCGAAATTAAGCAGTTCTTTCAATTCCTCTTTTTAAAAGGTTCCGGGACCAGGACCCCCTCTGAGGACTTCGGGTTAACTAAGCTAAGCTCCTAAAAAAGATATAGTTTTCTCGATTAAGTTTTCAATACAACAAACGTAATGCAAAACGGGAGCCAGTTAGATAGTGCTACTTGATCCCACGACTCATGGCTACCACACTGTAATTTCGAGAGCCTCAATTACCAAGCTGCACACGGAGTTACATATTCCCCATGCCAAGACACATGTGCAGCAAACCAGTTACGGATTGATCAGTGTTAAAGCCACGATCCCCCTGAGCTATTAGATCGCATTCTGAACGGGTGTGAGCAACGTCGCATTTACTGAGTCTAAGTCTGACTGACTACCGACTACCGGCTTTGGTCGCTTACCTTCTGCGTCAGCATCTGGCAGGCAATGACGCCCAAGGCCCACCAGTCCACTGCATGGCCATAAGGTTCGCCGCACAGAATCTCCGGGGCTGAAACGATACGAGAGCGAAGAGAGAACGTTTTACCCACCCGCAAAAAACGATAAAATGTTGTGAAGAGCAGAAGAGATAAAGCGAAAGAGACTCACAAAGTGAGTTATCTTCGGCGCGCCGAATACTACATATGTAACTATAACTATAATGAAAGCGGACAGCTTTCGATCGATTGAATCTCGTTACAGATGACCAGATCCCAATGCTTGGTTTATTGGATTACACGCTTGAAATGGGAAGGCCAATTACATTTAGATTTCGATTTCGATTTCGACTTTGAAAGTGCGCTTCAAAGAATTTATTGGGCTTAATTCGATTTTACAATATTAGTTAGGTTTTAAAGTACATTAATTGATTACTTTTATAGTTTTTGTAGTTTTTGGACATTAAGAAAACATTGATTTACATACATACATACACATCTATATATTTTGGATCTAACTCAATAGATATACATAGAGTTGGTACTATCATTTAATCACTACAAGTACAATCACAATCTTTTATACATACATTATCATCATCATCATCATCATCTTCACCGTCATCCTCGGTGATCCGATCGATCCATTCATCGATTCCATCCTTCTTCCTCTACCTGAACCTCATCTTGAATTAAATTTCATTTAACTTTGCTCTTCGTCGCTGCTTTTGTGTTTAATTTATCTCGCATCGAAGGCTCTTAGGACAGAGATTAACACCGCTATGTACTTGCTTTTCAGTAGAGTCTGGAGCCAGGGACGCAGGTCGCTAAAGCGATTTGGTGGGAGGTTATAGGTCGTACTTCAACTATAGATATGGTGGTATCAAAAAACAAAACTATTCCCCTCTTCCCCTTTCCCTTTCCCTTTCCCTTTTTCTTTCTCGAAGGCTGTGATGTAACCCCTCTATCTCTTCCTTAGCTGGAGTCAAATCGATAACAACTAATAAGTAATAAGTAATCAGTTATCAGTAGTAAAGCAGATTAAAAACAAAGATAAACGTTCGAACGAACACACAATAAATATTTGACTACCTCGCACTTAATCTTATCAGCCAGAGAGCTGGGAGCTGGGAGCTGGGAGCTGGGCAAAGACGAAGAAAGCAATTATTACAGAACTAAACAAGAACGAAACCGAAAACGGTGGACAAGGGAAGAGTACGAGTACGAAAACGAAAATACGAAAATAAAGAAAATAAAAATAAATTAATTCGCGAGCGACTAAGTTTGAACCCATTTGAATCGAGGCCAGCCCGTCACATTGCGAGCGTCTCCTTGATGATCTTCTTCATGGCATTCCCCATGGAGGGCGCCGCCGAGCCCGAGGTGGAGTAGTCGAACTTGAAGAGATACGGCTGCACATCGGGGAAGGATGTGTCGAAGATCAGGTCCAGCTCGCTCTGGCTGGGCGTCTTGGGCACGTAGTCGTGCCGGTTCATCAGCTCAGTGATGTATATCACCTTTTCGGTGAGCAGGTCAGAGACATTCTCGCGACACAGCTGCCGCTCGTCCTCGTTCTCGTGCTTGATCAAGTCAAGGTGCACCGTCCACACCTCCCACGGGATCGATTCCTGGGGGAATGGCCAGCGGTTCTTCTTCTTTTGGAAGAACTCCAGACTAATCTGGCCAGAGCCGCAGCTCTCGTTGGAGCGCAGCTTCTCGCTGAACGAGTTAATGGCCCGCTTGACGCGGTGCGTGAGGCTATCCGAGGTGCAGCACACGTAGGTGAAGTCGATAAAGTTGCAATCGACGTCCGTGTAGCCGACGGTGCCGATCGAGTACTGTGCATCGCCCGTGTACATGTACTTGCCGAGGCAGCGGTGAAAGAGGACGGTGTGAAAGATGGTAGCCACCGCCTCGTCCACCTGACGGCCCTCCATCGTCAGGTCAAACACTTGCGAGCGCGCATTCATGGCGCTGCCTGAGGTGAGTGCTTGGTTATCAGGCTATGTACAGTGTTCCCTTTGAAGCGGTTTAGCTTTAGCTTCAGTATTCTGACTACCAAAGGAGTGTGTGTCCCTGCTACGTTTAGTCTGATCGGGGTTTCGTTCTATTCGTTCTATTCAACGACTCTCATGGATGCCTTTAGTTAAGATTTACATACATACATGGGTTTGGGCTTTGCTTAAGTGATAGGTAACCTATAGTTAACAGGAGTTTATATGCTCTATTTGTCTATACTGCTTCTGTTCCCTTTGCTTCTAAGTTGCTTGTGTTTGGGCTTTCTTTTGGAAATACCTTTGAACGATTTGGATTGCGATGGAGCGGCGCTTCTTACTAGCTAACTTCTATTACTTAGGGGTTAAGTGCTTGTTGTAATTAAGTTGTATTGGATTGGATCGTACCCATATATTTGAAAGTGCCACACATGGTGCGCGTGTTGGCCCCCAGTTTGAGCCACTTGCTAAGGCCAAAGTCGGTCAGTTTAACGTGGAATTGTTGTGTTAGCAGAATGTTCTCCGGCTTGGCATCCCGATAGATAATTCCAGCGTTGTGGAGAAAGTCTGGGGGATATAACAAGCGCGTGTAAGTACACGATATTGGGATTATTGGGATTATTGGGAGCACAGAATACTCACCCAGAGCCAGGGCAATCTCGCCAATGTATAAGCGCACCAAATCGATGGAGAAGTGGCCTATCTTGGAGAACAACTCGCCATTCGGCACGTACTCGGAAACTGCGCAGAAATAAAAAAAAAGTTGGCTTTAGTTTCAAACGCAAAAGGGATCCGAGATCTCTGACAACATACGAATGTGGAGGTTGTGTCGGTTCTGCCACAGATCGATCTGCTTTACGATAAACGGATGGTGACCGCACACCTTCTGGATGTCCGCCTCGTCCTTGATCTGCCGCACGCTGTTGTCCTCGATGAGCTGCAAACGTACAATGCCGCGTTACTAAGATCCTAATTAAAATAAATATAGAGAGTATCCAAGACACCTTTGATTTCTTGAGCACTTTTAGGGCGTAGCAGGAACTGCTGTCGGTCTTGTCGCACACCTTGAAGACCACTCCGAAGGCTCCCTTGGCCACCAGATGCTCCAGGCGAAACTGCTCGTTGCGGCTGGACTCCTTGAAGTGTGAGTTAAATATCGAGTTGGTCAGAGGTCGGTGCCACTGTGTCTTGCTGCGCCGAGAGCCATGAAGCGAGGTCAAGCTGTGGGAGAATCACATACATGAGTATCGAGTATCTCAGTATTAAGGTAACGGTCTGCGGGCAGTACCTCTTGCGGGTGGCCTTGTTCCGGTGGCGGAAGGAGTTGCGGGCCGCGGAGAAGCTCCAGGTGAGTCGTCCGCCGCCAAGGCTGCCAAGACTCCAGGTGGAAAGCTGCTGTAATGGAATTTAAAAGCAATTAAGGCTGGGAAATGCAGCAGTTCCATGGAAGCCAAATAAGGGACCGGATTAGGGATTTCGGGCTAACCTGCCTTGTTCTCGACTGTAACCTTACGGTAATTCGGGGAATTAATGCACGGAACAGCAGCTACCTAAGCCCGGATCTTTGCCGAAGCGTGAATATGCGTTCTGCGTTCTGCGTTCTGCTCTCAGCGGCGACACGTGCGACTTTGTCATGGAATATTAGCAAACACAAGTCGAAAGGCGATCAGCGCTGTTCGCACTGTTCTAACAGCTGAGATCGCAGAAGAGAGCGAGAGAGCGAATGGCAGTCAGGCCACAGTCGTACAGTGGCGTCCGTCACAACTGGGCAGGTACTGTATGCTCATTGCGGTCACGGTTTCTGTTTGTTCTTTTGAACTGTTTAATTCGGATTTCAACTTAAAAGTTGGAAACTCTTGTTTTTTAATTGCCTAAATCATAAGCAAAATGATTAACATAAAATATTAACAAATACGTTATTAATTACTTCTGTAAGCAGGTTCAAATGGTTTTAAAACGTAATTTGAATTATGAAATAATCGAAAGAAATGGTAATGATAGTACTTTTCCATTTTTTTTTTAAATACTTAATTTACGAAAATGATTAGGAACAATCAAAGTTGACTTAATTTTCCTTAAAATGTATATTGAAATAGATCCAGCATTTTTAAGAATATCAAAAAAATTAACGTAAAAAATCATTGCAATTAAAATGTATCTTTTCTGATAAACAAATAATAATAATATAAAAAAAAAACTTTAAATTTTTATTTTCTGGCCATTGCCAATATGCCGCCCGTTACTGTTGCGTGTGTTTTCTTTGCGTGAGGGTCACTCAAATGTTCGCACACACTCGCGCTTACACACGCGGAAGCCACATGTCAGCACTTTTTGGATGGAACTCACAACGCGGGAGGCGGAATTTGATGATCCCCAGCCGCGGTGGGCGAAGGAGCTGGAGGTGGACACCGGCGCCGCCAGAATTTGCGCAGGGCAGCGGGAAAAGCGAGAAGTGAACACTCAATTGGAATGACAATGAAAACCGTACGGAGTCTGACGTGTGCAAATGCGGAAGCATTAGAAAAGATCGGAAACTGGAAACAATGTGGAAGAGCAGTCGGTTTCATGGGCGCTTGGGTGTGCAGAATCACCAGCCGCAGCGGCGATCAGCTCGGCGTACATCACACGAAGACCGCGTCGTAATTCCGCCTGGTTTCGTTCGACGGGAAACTGCGAAAACCAATGACGCAGTACTTATTTGCACGGGCGATAGAAAACAGGCCAAGCTAGTGGAAGCGAATGTAAGGCAAAGGAACGGGTCGGTTTGGAGGGTTATGGCCAACACAACTTGCCGTATAATTCCGTTATCAGGTCTGTCCTAATTTCTGGCTCTCCTCTCGCTCTAACTCATTACCTGCTGCGTTAGCGACTGCTGTTGTTGCCGCTGCTGGTGCTGCGACTCCTCTGCTGTCGGCTGCGAATCCGCTTCTCCTGCGGCAGCTGGTGGGGACTGGGTTTGGATCTGTGCCTGGGATCTCCTGCTGCTGCTGCCTCCGCAGCCAAAGGTTATCGATGATGTCGCCTGCTGTCTCTGTTGCTCTGCTGGCTGCTGTTGCTCCAGCGGCTCGCTCAGTTCCGCTGCTTCTTGAGTGCCTTGCGGTGTCCTTCTGCTTTCATGCCTTGGTTGCGAGTTGCCCATCAAAAGTCACCACTTTTCCAATCAATTCCCTCGATTCCTCAGTGTCAGCCTTACTGTTGTTGTTTACACACTGGCACTGGCACTCACACACACACACACTGGGCTGGAAGGGAACTGTGGTGGTTGACGCGGGGGAAGGGGCGCTTTCGATTGCGCAATCACTCAGCTGGCCAGCCCCAGCCACAGACCAACACAAAAAAATCGCTCAATTTTCCCTTTGCAAGGTAAAACTAGATTATTTCTATAAGGGAGCGCGCTCCGTTTCTTTTTGATTATTGTTACGCTTTGTTGTTGTTGTGCTAGTGCGAATGAGGCAGTAAATCAGTGTGACCAGGTGGAGCAAGTGCCCGGACACCAAATATTCTGTAGATGAAAGTCACGAAGAATTAGGCCCCGTTTCCACTGGCCATAAAGCGCTTTTTCCTGTGTATAAGGTATTCGAACCTAGTGGTGACAAAAATGATTAAAAATTTTTCGTGGTTTTGTTCGATAGTATCGATTATTTTAGATTTTTGCCTATCGTAGCCAGTCGTTTTTTGAACAAATTAAATTGGCTGGCGGAACAAATATTCTCTGCTGATTCTCGGCTTTGTAAAACTCTACTTGGGCTTGGCAAAAGCTCACTTTAGCTTGCCGACACCATCAGATAGCTGAGCCCTGTGGACAGAAGGGCGATGGTGCATAGCCGTGGCATCGGCGGCGGTGCGCAGGGATCTTATCTTACTTCTCCGAGTTCGCCTCTTCGTCATGTTTCAACGGAACCGGTGGAGGAGTCTGCACAGGGGTCGGGTCGTGGTGGGGGCGCATACCCAAACTTGTCCTTCTCCACATTCCAGTGGACTGCAGTGGCTCCTGCAAGTCTTACGTCTCCAGTCAAGCGGCTGCCTGGCGGAACCACGTGAAATCTTTATTGTTACTTTGCCGCAAATAGAAAATAAAGTCTAGCTCATTCATTTTTAATCTTAGTAAACATTGGTTTGAATTTTGAATTGAATTTAATTTTCCACCAAATCAAAACCAAAATGAAAAAACAGCTGTTTCCCTTCAAGAGAGTGATAGAAAGTAGAGGTGGAGAAACATCGATGAAAACATCGATGCATCGATGTTTTTAAAATGTTTGGGAACATCGATGTTTTGTGGGGAAACTTCGATGTTTTTGTAACATCACACGAGTTAAGAAATTTTTAATTTACTTCAGAGCAAATTTTTGTTTTTTTCTTGATTTTTGTTTTTTTCTTGAAAATATCGATATTTTTATGAAATCCTCGAAAACTTTAATGTTTTTCTTCATCGACGTTTTGTTATTAAACATCGAAAAACATCAATGTCAGCAAACATTGACCTCTACTAAAAAGCTTTTTTTCCTAGTAAAAACACATTTTCTGCTTTTCGTAATTCTCGAGCGATTGTTGGAAAATGCAGCGTGGAAGAATAACATCGATAAAGTAAGTTATGTATGCATTCTTCCATTAAATGCTTATAAACTATAATATTATGATATATGGATATTCAATTAAAATAACAAGAAAGGGAGCTTACTTTGCCAAGCCAAAGTTAATATACGATTGCATATATTAATACAAATAAAATTAATAATATATTTATTTTTAATCTGATATCCCTAAAACAGTGGTCGGCACGGCCCTATCCCACGGGATAGCAATATCCTCTGCTGGCTCTTTGCTCAGACACGCACAATATGCACAATGGCTAGATGAAGAAGCCTTTTTTAGAGTTAAATAGCTAGTTTTTAAGTGATAGCTATTTTTTGCCTTAGATCTAGCTATAGATCGTTCATTCTTCCCCTTGCAGGGTGTTATAATTTTGACCAGAAATTTGCAAATATACATTTATTCTTGATCAGCATCACCAGGCGAATCGATCTAGCCATGTCCAACGTTGCTACGCAAACTGGTCTCTCAGTTTTTTAACTATCGAGTTGAAACTTTCAGAATAGTCTCATATTTATTGCTGCGAACTACTATTAGGGGAACACCACCAATAAAATTTACCGTCAGCAAAATGTAATATAAATTCAATTGTGAAATTACACACCCTTGCTGACAATTTTAAAATGTTTAAAAACATTGCGCAAAAAATATCGAGCATCGGGAATGCCCGATGCTTATCGATGTTTCATCGTCGTTTCTGCCATCTCGATTTACTACCGAAGCCGAATATTTGGTTTCTTTCGGAAACTTGTCTTTTCCGCGAAATATATATCACATATATATATTCTGAATTAAACGCGTTCTGCGTTGCTCAAGGCACCACTCCATAAATAAATATGGATCTGAGCCTGGACGAGATTATAGAGCGGAAGCGCGGTCATGGCGGCCGTCCGGCCGACAAGAAGTTGTAAGTACGAAACATTCCGGGCGGAAAAATGGCGTTGCACTCTACCAGCATGCATAATTGTTTCGTCCGTTTCACTTTGCAGCAACCCGAGCTACACCAAGACGCGCAAGCTGCTCAACAAGCCGTCCTTCAAGGCGGGTCAGTCGGACAAGTCGGAGAAGCCTGCACTGCGCTCCTTTGACGCCCGCAACATGATTATCCAGAAGACACGTGCCAAAATAGGAGACGCACGCGACATCCTCAACCAGCACATGCGCGACTCTGGCATCGACGCTCGCCAGCTGCTGCAGGACCGCAAGAAGGAGCGGCCGCCGCCGCCGCTTTCGCTGCCGGGCCCTGGGCCGGGAGGCATTGATGTGGAGCCCCTATCGGTCCGTATGCCGTCGCGTCAGCCACGGCTGCACCGTACCGATCACCGTCTGCAAAGGGGCCAGTTTGGGGAGCGCACCATCACCATGTCGAACCGTGCGGGCGGCGTTATTCAGGCCGCTTGGGACAAGGACGACGAGTCCGTTGGCCTCGGGGGCCACAATTCCGGCGGCTCGTTGTTGCTGGGCCAGCATCGCCCCTTCTCCTCTAGACTGAACCCCAGGGCCAAGCCATTCGCCCCGCGCGGCTATATTGATCATGATAATATGCAGGATCTCGAAGATGGTAAGTGGGCTCGACCATTGTCTATCCCCGTTCAGCTTTTGGACTCACGCGCCGTTCTTTCAGAGGAGATAACTCGCACACTGCACTTCGGCAGCTATACAAACAATCCGCCGCCACCGCGCTACACTTTTGGCGGCTTTGACATGGGCCCCGATGACGACGTGGAGATGTCCACGGCTCCGTTGAAGAACAACATTGCCAACGATCCTTTTGCCATATACGAGGTGGCCCGCAATCGCATCGAGCGTCCGTCGCTGCCGGCCCCGCTGATCGTTGGACGCTCGGACACGGGTGAAAAGCTCTTCGAGCGCCGTCAGCGCAACATGGTGGCCAGCACCAATCTGTCTGAATCGATGCGGGCTCGCCTCTTTGGCGCTGAGCCCGACCGTCGCGTTTCCCACGGCATCTATGCCAACGAGAACAAGGGACAGGGCGGTGGCGGTGGTGGTGGTGGGGTTCCCTTAATGTCCTCCCACTCGATGTCCATGCGCCGCTCTTCACCGCCACCGCCGCTAGGTGTGGCGAACAGCAAGTCGGGCTACCGCCTGCTGGTGAGCAATCTGCATACCAATGTGACCACAGCCGATATTCGTGAGCTATTTAACGACATCGGGCCGATGTATGACGCCCATGTGGTACGTCCCGGGACCGCCGAGGTTATTTACAAGTCGCTAGAGCACGCCGAGATGGCTGTTGATACCTACCACCAGCGCGAGTTCGATGATCAGCCAATGCACTGTGTCCTGGTCAATCCGCACTCCTCCCACCGCTCGGCGCACCCGGCCAGGTGAGTTTGTCACGTTGTGTGTCACGTTTCGCCTTTGTCTTACAATATCTTTGCCAGCTCTCGCACTGTGACTACAAATTCGTCGGGCGTGGAGGTGGACATCGATGCCCTACACTCGGTGCTTTTCCGCGACCGTTAGGACCGTTAGGACGCGACTAGGCAATTTTCCTGCTACACTAGGCAGCGTTGCAGTCTGTACTTTCCAAGGCAACGCATCATCTCTCTTAGTTCTAAGACTCAGACAAATTCACATCTAACGCGCTGTCAAATTACAATCTAGCCGGCGTTTGTTCAGTAAATTAGAGAAGTTGAAATCATTGTGTTTTCGTGGGCAGCGAAGAAACCCCTGACTGGGCGATCAAATCATATCGACTTCGTCCCGGCAGTAGTTTTCGAGTTATTCTAGCTATTTTTCTTGAATTATTTCTAACGACTCTACGACTGAAGGCGGTGGTAAGGCAGTCATTATCGTGTTGTTTTCCAAATTGGACTTTCGATTTCTTTTCTTGACGCAATGACTGCCTGATGGCGATCAAGTGGGGAAAACAAATACTTCACTTTTTATTCGACGGAACCTATGTCCTCAAAGAAAACACCGATGGCACCTAAGAAGGAAGTCGGCGATGACATTGTGTTTTCAACAAATTTAATAACTATGCAATCCATATACACATTGCTTCGATAAAAGTTAATTTGTGGTTATTCCTGGCAAGAGCTGCTACATTAGGCTCAACCTTTTTTTTCTTTTGGTCCCGCTCACAAAAACAAATGAAAACAAACTTTGCAAAGAGGTCTCTACGAGTAGAACCGTTTTCTACCCGGTACCCATAGGGTACAAGGATATTATATCTTAGTTCTGGTGACGCAGATTAAGAATTTATACACTCTTTGTGGTCGAAGATGCCTCCTTCACTGCGTTGCGAATCTGGTCAAATTATAAGTATTACATTATTATACCCTCTACAAGGGTATACAAATTTGTCACATGGCGGGTTCAAACGGTGCTCGATTATACTTTGAATCTGCTTGCCATTTAGCCTTGGGATAACACATCCGACTACAAATCTAAACGCTTAAGCTTTTTTTTTTTAGTTGAACAAAACAACAGGACCATTTTTTTACAATGATTTTTTTATTTATTAATTTGTATACCCTTGCAGAGGGTATTATAATTTTGCCATGATATTTGCCACGGAGTGAAGGAGGCATCTCCGGCCCCATAAAGTATATATATTCTTGATCAGCATCACCAGCCGAGTCGATCTAGCCATGTCCGTCTGTCTGTCGGTTTCTAGTGAACTAGTCTCTCAGTTTTTGAGCTATCAGTTTTTCAGCATAGTCTTATTTCTTTAGCACGCAGTATATATGTCGGAACGGCCGAATCGGACGACTATATCCTATAGCTGTCATAGGAATGATGGCGAAATTAATATAAAAAAAATTTTAACTCTCTGTTTTTCAACGAATTTTTATAAATTTTGAAATAGTCGTTTTTTATAGTTCTAGAATTACGGTTTTAATTTCATTAAGATCGGACAACTATGTCATATAGCTGCCATAGAAGGGATCGGTCGATTTATATGAAAATGTATAATGTAAAAAAAATATGGCCCCTAAAGATTTCTATATGCAGCCCCAACTCGACTTAAATAACCTTCAATCCTGGTGCCAAGTCAACATGCTACTGCTTAATCGTGGCCTGGATCGATAAAGTGTCATGGATTTACATTTATCCATGACATTTTATCAATCCAAAAATCCATGACATTTTATCGATCCAGGCCCAATGAATACACATATTCTATTGCTAATATACCACTTGAACGCATAGATTCGGTCCAAGATCTCGGTGTCTTATTTGACCATAAAATCTCTTTTGATGGTCACATCTGCACCATATCCAATAAATCTAAAAGCTTATTAGCTTTTATCAAATGGTAGTCCTAAGAATTTGACGATTTCTACACCACAAAGCTCCTATACGTTTCCCTAGAGCGTCCCGCACTGAAATACTGCTCCATTAGCTGGCCACCAAGAGCTGTGTGTCTCCAGGATAGGATCGAATCCGTTCAGAAACAGTTTCTCCTGTTTGCCTTAAGATGATTAAACTGGGACAGAGACAGGCTACGACTTCTAAACCTCTCCACTCTTGTGGATCGTCGAACCTGTTACGGTGTCATCTTCCTACATTAACTGATCAAAGGAGCTGTCGACTCCACAGCGCTCCTAAATTCTATCCACTGGAATGTGCCGTGGAGACCTTCTCGGAACTTTCCTCCGTTATCACTGCCGGCGTGCAGGACAGACTACTCCCGTAATGCCGCATTCCGTGTGCTTTGTGATGACTACAATGTCCTGTACCACTTAATATTCTTTGAGTGTTTCGACGAAATTTACTCTTGTAACGTCATTGAATTCCTATCCAAGCCTATACAAACTTCCTGTTAATATATAAGTATATTTATACATATGTATTATCCAATATTGATAAGCAGTCCATTGCTTTAACAAATAAATACAAATACTTGAGGTCTATGGTCTATTGTCGACCTTACTTCAATCCACAAAAATTTTGGGACTACTATTTCGTGCCCGTTTTACACGTGTCATTTTTATACCCGGTACCCATAGGGTACAAGGGTGTTATAAGTTAGTACCAGCCGAGAATGTATGTAACAGGCAGAAGGAGAAACCTCCGACCCTATAAAGTATGAATGTATATTCTTGATCACCGTCACCAGCCGAGTAGATTTAGCCATGTCCGACTGTCTGTCCATATAAAACAACAGATCCCAAAGTCTATAAGAGCTAGAGCTACCAAATTTGGTGACAGCATTCAAATCCTTTGGACGCCCTCGAAAATCATAAAAAACGTTATACAAGCTTAAGTCGTGATTTGGATTAAATAAATAAAAAGGTTTGTGCGGACGTTTTCTGAAAACTTGAGTAAAATCGGGTGATGAACATGGAAGTTATTAAACAGTAAAGTTTCTGTGTATGCTCATCTTCTTTGTTGAGAGCACCAATGCGTGTTGCCCAACATGTCTAGGTAACATTTGTCTTTTTTGGGTGCGCTAACCATGTTTCTAGCAACATTTGTCTTTATTTGTCAACATTTTCTTTTATCCAAGTTTATGTGCTATTTAATTTCACCCACAATGTTTTGGGTACCGGGTATCTCACAGTCGGCCACACTCGACTGTAGCCTTCCTACTTGTTATTCATCAGGTTTGCTTTTACAGTACTGTTTCACCCCGCCCTAATGGGGATCATCAGTGCGCTTTGACACTGATCGAACTCAAATAATTCTTGGGCGCTTATATACCACCATGTCACAGAATCCCGACAATCCATTTCGCTCTGTCCTTCGTTCCAACGTCGCCAACAAGCGTATGACAGACAAGGCATTAAAGACGCGCTCTCTATATAGTTCTATACTCTTTGGTAAAACGAAGGGCTTAATGATGTTACAATTGCTTGTATAATTTTACATAAATGTACACTTTTTAAATTTCATAAAATTAATTCATAATAATTAAGTAGATAGAAGCTGGTTTGGTAAGCGGTTGAGAGATGCAAAAAAAATGTATAAAGTAAATGGAGGCCATTACGGGGGGACGTTAATTGTCCCGGATTCCCGTGCCGTAGTTGGCTCCGCCGGCACGATTCAACGCCTCTCGGAAGAGCTCAATGTCCAGCTCTGCCTCGACGCCCGCCTGCAGCTCCACAGCGAAGTTCTGCAAATAATAAATGGGATGGTCAGCGGATCAATGGTTTAAGGGATCAGGTGATGATGGGGCCTCACGTTTAGCACATCCTTGATGAGCGCCTTGTCCGTGGACATCTTGGCCCGCTGAATGACGCCCACCTCCTGGCCGATCCACGTCAGGAAGATAAACTTCTTGCGCTTGGACATCTCGTCGCCCATCTGTATGCGGATGTAGCCGAAGGCCCGCTCCGCATCGCCGAACAGCTGCCGGAACTGCTCGAAGCACTGGCCGCGATCGTGGACAACGATCTGGGCACCATCAAACTTGAACACTGCCCACTCAGTGTCTGTGAGATCAGAGCGCACGTCCTCGTAGGCCTCGCGGATCGAGTCCTTGTCCAGAGACGTGGCTAGCGGCATCTGAAAAGGGGGTAAGGCGGGGGATTAATCACAACAGTCAATATGCATTTGAGCCGGAAGGGAAGCCAAGTCCGCCAAGCGAATCGCCCCTGGTAGCCATGCTATCGTGGTAATGACCACGCATGCCATGGAGCCGGGGATGCGGAGGCGGAGATGAAGGCGGAGGCGTATGCATGTGGCTCGCCTGCGCACATAGCCAGTGGCCAAGATGAGTCAGCCGCGATCTTTGGGCGGGAGGGGACTTTCGCTTTCGACTTCGACTTCGATTTCGATTTTGATTTTAGATTTTGATTCGTTTCCGTGTCAGGCAACAGCGAATCGCTAAGCCAAGGCACGCTAGTGCTTAGACTACTTTGATCAGTCGGTGGAGATTCACGGAAAGCAAGACGGAACGGCAATTTGCTCGGCATTAAGCGTAAGGCGAACAGTAATAGTACATTATTACATGCTCTTTGATTACACACAAAAATAATGAGTAATCCACATGATGGTTTATTATCTTGGACTGATCTTAGGATAGGTTAAATCAGTGGTGCCCAGGCAATACATGGACAGGATAGAATTGCAGTTGTGTCAGTAAGAAATCGAGCGATGTGGCTAAATACAAGGAAAATAGAAAGCTAATGTTATATACAAAATATTATAACTACGAAATAATAGGATACATAATACCTATTTAACTCTGAAACAGTTTGGACTTAACCAAATTATCACACTTTGACCGCACTCTGTGCGTCCCGTTTTCGGATTTGGTGTTCGGGATCGATGCCCTTAAAACACTCCAGCCAGCTTAAGTGTGGCTTGGGGAAAATGCCCCTTTTGCCTCTCCAACCGCAGCTCTTTGTGCTCTCTTATTGTCTTAAGCGGATCGCTTCACTGAAAGCAATTTACGCGTGACAATTTTCAATCAGTAGCCGGCAGAAAGCGGGTCACAGATTTGATAAGTGACTCGGTGACTGCACGTCATCGTTGAATTTCGGGGAGATGGTGAACAAAGAGAGCTGGCCACGAACTTGAGGGTTCGGAGGATGGTGCCCAGACGCGAGTAAAAATAGATTGCGGATACAGATACATAGAGGCCAATTCAGAGACAGCTACAGCTACAGCAGATCTACAGATAGAGATCGAGCTGGAGCAGGGGCGGGAGGTGGAACTGGAGCTGGAGCTGGAGCTAGAGCTGGAGCTAAAGCTGGAGCTAGAGCCCCGCTCCATAATGCGTTCAATGACCGTTGTACGGCGTCTTGTGAGAAAAATCAATTAGAAAAGCGCAAAGCGATTTAGAAAAGTGGAAGAGGGCGCCCTAGCCACTAGCCACGACCAAGACAACGACGAAAATATCAAAAAGCCAAACAATTAAGCCCAGAAATCAATTGGGCGACGACTTTCACAACGCACTCCGACGTCGACGGCGACGGCTCTGAGAACTTGGCCCGGGTCGCTGCTGTGGAACAGCTGGGAAGATACAGCTCCCGTTTTGCGTTTTGTCGTCTCTTTAATTTTCTGTCTGAATTAATTAGTCAAGAGATGCGAATGCGAAATGCGAACGTAAAAACTGGGCCAAAAAACAGCGGATGGCCTCAAAGCTGAATGGAGAACCGATCAAGAGCTAAAACCGCTGAAACCGTTGCATCCACTTGGCCAGCAGTGGTGACTAATGATGGGCACGGGCACTGCTACCCGGCTACACGGAGGCCAGGTATTCCTTTGGCCCCTGGAGTACGTACGTGAGCGAGTGGGGCTGGCTAAAATTAGAGACTCGACAGCCCCGATAAGCCCGATAAGACCGCACACAGACCACAGCGCCCGTATCTGCAAAGCGGCGACAACACAGCAATTTAGATCACGTCAGTTCGGATGCGACTGCGCCCCGAAAGAGCTGACTCGCTGGGCTAAATCAAGCTAACAGATATGGACTTCTCCAGTGTCCGGACTTCTCCAACTCCTCCTCCTTCTTGACGTAATATCTATGTCGTTTGATAAGGGAAGAGCCGCCTCGAAATTGATTTATTACGGAAAGTTCTTGGACCCGCCCGATGGCACTACTAATTGCTTGTTTGCTTCCACGGCACGGCGAAAAGGCTGAAGGGCAGCAGAAAGGCTGGGTCTGGGCAATTAGTGCCAAGTAAATCGAGCAATTCCAGCAATCTGGCAATCTCGGTTTTGGTTGTTCCAATTTTACACACCATAAAAATCCGCTTGAGGCTGGTGCTTAGTCATAGTCACGCCATTAGATCGCGCCTGGAGGCGGTGCTGGCTCTCTGGAGGAGAAGTTCCTGGCAGAGGTAGTTGCCTTCTTGTGAAAACGAGAGTGTGTGTCATGGCAGCAGTGAGTGTTATCGCACAGCGAGAGAAAAGAGGCATCTATATTATTAATTGAAACTTGAGAGTTAGCTAGGGCATTATCTGAGCCCTAAGAAGAACTCTGGCAATACCTGATATCACAGATCCATGTTACAATTTGAAGCTTACGTTGTTGTTTTGTATATTTGTTTAATTTTTTCCTATAAAGCCTTGAAAGTTCGATTAGATCAAGTTATTGAGGCAATATATAGAGTTTTTATCATAAAGCAGGAACTTCAACACGCGTTTTTAGTATTTATAATATCCCTGCCTTGTAGCACACTTCAATATTTATGGTGTTTCTCCAAAGTGGGCATTATTTCTTCTCTGTGTAACATTTTTCTCAAATCCATATAGGAAGCGATAAACAGTGACACTTCCATAATTGATTATTGGTTATCGTGACTCGCGCTGAGCTGGAATCTGGCGGGGAATCGCTCGTGAACAGGCTCCATATTGGCAGGCCAGGGTTTCCTTGAAACAGTTAGTACTTTCAGCACCGGAAATAAATCCACAGGAAACCTTGGGCTCCTTCTGGCTGGGATTATTCATGCGGAACCCTGGTGTCGACTCTAATTTGATCACTTCGTCCCGAGTAGCTCGAGTAGCTCGAGCAGCTCGTTCTCCCTCCCGGCTGAAATGGCATGCGACCATGTCCGATAGACATGTACGTAATGAGCCATATATGTGCACATGTGCATCCGTACAGCGCATTTCAATAATATGTGGATATTTTCGTACCCATCAATAACAGCCCCTTGGCCAAAGCTGCAGCTAAACGTTGCCAAGCATACTGCAAATACGCCTGCCGGCGAAAACGAAACCGAAACCGAAACCGAATCCGCAGCCGCAGCCGAATAATAAATAAATAAATAAGAGAAGAGTCATATAAATGCATATTTTCGAAGCCGAGTCAGGTGTTGAGCTGAAACGTAACTCCTCCATGTTGGCATACCCTTGCTGGGAGTATAGAAATTCCGGGAAATAGCTCATCTAAAAAGTTTATACATATGTATATCTGAACTGAATCCGAGGGAGTTCTGGCAACGCTACGGGCGAGACCGACATGGTTTTATGTTGACTAATGTATTTCAGATAAGAGCCAGCAAAAAAATATATAAAATAAATTCCAAATAAAGCGATTGACGAATACAAAGGAGAGGCCGGGCACGCACACAATCATCTCTGCGTCATGGCGAACTCATTCTTGGCGGGAAGTGGCCACTCCAACTCCAGCTCCTACTTACAGGGGGTTTTAGGAAGAGGCAGTGACTCTAAGGCAGTGCTTCTTGCTAAATTCTGCTACCCGAATTAGTTAATAACCAAAAAATAATGACTAAGAGTTCATCGCCTCTGCCGGATCCGGATTCGTATTCGTATTCGTATTCGTATTCGTGTGGACTTGAGAATATGTCAATGCCTGCTGCTGATGCTTTTTTCATTTGCAGTCGCTGCCGCTCCCTCCTCCTTCCTGGCTCCTCCGCATGCCAACAAAGGAGCGAACTGTTGTGTCGCAGTGTCCAACTTGCTCAAGCTCACGCCCCAGATGCCAGATGCACGGCAAGGGGCTGCGGATGCGGATGGTGATGGGGTTGGGGTTGGGGGACATGGGGCTGAGTTGTGTGCGAGTGATTCATGCAGCGATGAAGGTGACGACGACGACCGCGACGACGACGGCGACGGTTTGGAAGTGAATGAAGGCGGAGAAGTAGGATCACCCACTACTGCTTTGGAATCGATTCTCTCCAAGTGGTCGACGGGTTATTTATTGGCCATGCCAATCTATAGCTAAACCCCTTCTCTCCTGCTCTTGGCCGCAGCAACTGTCATAGATTAGGTTTATGGGCCCGCAGTAGAGTGCGGTGCAGTCACATGAATCTGGGGATCAGCTGAACCCCCTAAAGATAGCGGGCGCACTCCGCTTCCGCCCCTACTCTGCTTCCATTCTCGGCGTCCTATTTTGACAGCTCGAAATGCGGCGTAATCTGGAAAGGAATACGTGGTTGCCGAGGCGACAGAAACCGCAAATCTTTGGAGCAGCTAGCGGATCGGTAGCGTACAAGTGCAGCGGCCACGCACTTGAACTTGATACTTGCAGCAGCAGCAGCAGCGGCGCATCCGCCCCCGCACGCAGCTCGAGCCGCCACTGGCCCAGCTCTCCCCTTTCCCAGCCTGCACCGCGCCGCCTGTCCTTCGACCAGGGCCGGTTCTGGTTTGGGGTTCGGTTTCTCCCAGACACTTACGCATGCCCACAGATACACACACACACACGCTGCGAAGGAGAGCAACTCCAGAACTCCACAGAGCTCCAGTGTTCCAGGTTCCAGCCAATCTCACTCTCTCTCTTTCGCTATCTCGCTTTCCGGCTCTCTTCGAATCTGTTTTAATTTTTAATTTTCGGCTGCCCCTTAGCACACTTATTCCGTTCTGTGTGTGTATACATACGGCGTTTATGTAATGCCTAAGACGCGAATTAAGGGTACAATTCCTAATCTAATTTGGATTTATTTTCTTATCGCCAATTAGATATTTAGATAGTAACATTTTATAAGTTTTAATCAATACCAGAATCTTTTTCGTAGATAAAAATGGTTACCTACAATTTTATATCACTTTATCACAGTTGCTTTGAAAAGCTAATCTTGGCATGTTCATACATGTATGTACATATATGTAGTTATGTGGATATTTTTTCCTATTATAATAATAGCATCTTGATCAAATATGTACATATGTGCAAAAAATATGAATTTGATCCTAATGAGAATATCATTTAATGTAAATTGTACATGCTTTCATATATGTACATATGTATATCTAGGATTCATAATAATTAAACATATCTTCTGTAAGATCAAATTGAGTAATTTAAATTTTAAATTGATATAATAAAAGTTAAAGATTTTATTTTCCAAAATCAAACTAGTACGGTAAGGTAGATAAGGTCAAATTTACCTTTTCGCTGTGCATATTAGATAACAATCGAAAACTGACTAATGAAGCTGGATTTCATAGTGCATTGTGTATTAAAAAGTTCCGGAATTTAGACGCATAAACTTCTTAACCAGCTTGCATGTGGCAGAGATGCAGGCTGCAGGAGGACATTGGTACTCACCCTGCGAGGCTTGCTCTCCACGATTTGCTCGACCTCAATGCCGTCCGACATGCTGTATGTGGTGAAGACGAGACGCTGGGATGCTGAGATGCTGGGATACGGGATCGCGAGTGAGCGAGATCGAGCCGAGGTTTAATGAATCCCGAAACGACGCAGCGCGGCACGGACTAGAGCGAAGCGGTGGGGAGAGCGAGCTAACAAAAGTGCCGGGTAAGTGGCGAGGGTGAAAACAAAAGTGTACAACGGCAAAAAAAAGCACTCTAGGGGGAGCAGGAGTAGGAGCAGCACAGTCCACAACTCAGAACTCAGATTTCAGTAAGAGCGGCGACAGAAGAGCAACCGAGCAGCACGAGCCGTATTTCACAAATGTGGAGCTGCCGGCGTCTGCAACTCCAACGAAGTGCCGACCGCCGAAGCCGGCAGCGCAGTCGCGGTGCGTGCGAGCGAGAGGAACGCGTTTCGGCAGAGGCCCCTCGGCTCCAATTACATGCAGCGGGGTTGACAGAGACAGCAACACGGGAGAGAGAGAGCCACATTTGGCTGTATTTTCAGTTTCATTTTCAGTGCAGGCGATATGGATGCACAAGGAAAAAAGCTAGAGGTTAGCTAGAAAATAGCTGGTAATTCAACCTTGGAAAGGCACAGTTGCGGTCACAATAATAGGACAAGTTATTACTATGTAATTGTTTGTATCAAAAGTAATAATTATTGTCTACGTTTTATAAAATCACTTAAAAATAATCATAGCCAATAACTGAAAACGTAAAAAGAAATTTTAAAATCTTTGCAAAAATTGATAGTTCGCTCAAAAATAACACTATTGGTGCAGTTTATTTTCTTCAATGTCTTTTCCAAGAGTTTGATTTAAAAATAAAGAAATACTAACGGTCCCTGTTTGGAATCGCAGAAGTGTGTGTAAAAAATTAAAGGTCGTTTTTCAGCAAAATGATTATGTTTAATTATGTCAATTTTGTCACAAATCACCAAAATCGTGGTATAAAAATAATATACTCAGGTGGAGAGAGAAGAACTTTTTCCCATCTTATGTGGGTACCAAGAAACAGATAAATACACTAAATTGTAAATTGTAAAATTTTTTGGCAATATGGTAAATAAATAAGTTAAGTGTAAATAGTATTAATAACACTAGTTTACAGCAAAACGAGAAAGAAAGCTATCTTCGGTAAACCGAAGTTTGTATACCCTTGCAGTCTGCAATTGGATCATTGAAATTCGATCCATTTTGGTAATGTTAAAAGAAAAATGTCAAATTATGTAAATTTTGTAAATTTTACATTTTACATGTAGAGTTTTACATTTTCATATAAATCGACCGATCCCTTCTATGGCAGCTATATGATATAGTTGTCCGATCTTAATGAAATTAAAACCGTAATTCTAAAACTATAAAAAACGACTATATCTCGAAATTTATAGAAATTCGTTGAAAAACAGAGAAGTTAAATTTTTTTTTACATTAATTTCCCCATCATTTCTATGGCAGCTATAAGATATAGTGGTCCGATTTCGGCCGTTCCGACATATATACTGCGTGCCAATGAAATAAGACTATGCTCAAAATTTCAGCCCGATAGCTCAAAAACTGAGAGACTAGTTCGCGTAGAAACCGACAGACGGACAGACAGACGGACATGGCTAGATCGACTCGGCTGGTGACGCTGATCAAGAATATATATACTTTATGGGGTCGGAGATGCCTCCTTCACTGCGTTGCAAACATCATGACAAAATTATTACACCCTCTGCAAGGGTATAAAAATATACACGTTGAGACACACTTTTTCCGACTAATTTTGAGCCGCTGAACACGCTGAACTCACTAAAAAAAATTTAAAAAAACCGTTTGAAAGATATTCGAGAAAAACAGATTTTTTATATTACGCTAAAAATATCGAAAACTATTTGTTCAACAAATTTGAAATAAGTACTATCCAATAGGCAATAGATACATCTTTCCGAAAACATAGGGCTTTTGTGGTCAAAGCTTTATTAATGAAGGTATAAGCGCTGAAAGTAAAAAAACAAGCAATATTTTTGGCAATATTGTTTATACCTAGTTTTCATTTTTACTTTTTAAAAATATAAAAAAAAGCTTTAAATTATTTTGAGTAAACAGATCTAATGATACCTTTGTCCTTAAAGGGTTACGGTTAAATACACTAGTCGGCATAATTATTTTGACGAAACTCTTTTTGACTATTGAACTTGGCGTTGTTTGAAATCGTCAAATAACGGTGCGAAAATGAGGCGCAAAACAAAGAATCTATTTTTAGCTATGTGAATGCCAAATTTTATTTCGTTTACCTTTTGCATTCTCTTTCTGCTGATCAGAATGTATGCAGACAACGGTTTTTTGCGTGGCACAAGTATTTTGACAGCATCTTTATGGAAATATTTTCGCACTTTTAAGCACGCGAGAATGAAAGAACTTCTGTGTTTAACTTTGAGTAATATTAAACATTGTTATTAAAATATAAAGTTATTAAAAATTATTAAATAACCAAATAGATAGCAGTCAAAGACATTGCCAATGAGTTTAAAGTGTAGCGCCAAACTGTGCACTAGCAAATTAAAAAGTTTAAAAATCATAATGACATGCGTAATTAAAGAAGATTTGGTGCTAAAGCTACGTACTCACTAGCGCTAAAATTTAGCAACCAAATGAGTGCGAGTAAGGTCGCTACGCAGATGAGCTAAGAGAAATCGGATGACCATTAGCCAGGGTGGCCCGGGAGGAAGGAAATATTTGATAATACCCTTGCGAAATGGAGACAGGCAATAGGAAACAAAGCCGTATTGCAGGTTTTTGCAGCGTGAAAAATGAATTTATTTACAATACAATTAAAGAAGTTTGAATGTGGGATCTTGACCATAAAATAAATACAAAACAAAATTATTAAAATAAAATGAAGTCTTTACAAATGTAATTTAACAGGCAAATAAGCAAATAAAATAGAAAAGGCCCAAAATTACAAATTAAAAAATTATGAAATTGCTTATTGCTTCTCCTCTGCTCGTCCCTGACCAGTGGTCGCCTGCTAGGATTCTTTTCTTAGTTGGCTGCCACTCCAAAATGCTGGTGCTTCGAAGCATACAAGGACTACAAAAAGGAGAAGTGGCAACGGGAATGGAAATGACCCGGGAGGACTGGGCAAGCAGCCACCATTGGCTTCCGTGGAGAGCTCATGGAGAGAGATCATAGTGGTCAGTCCCAAGGATCCGCGCGCGGCGACTTAAGCGCCAAGTTTGTGGCAGCAGCCGTAGTGGACGTGGATGTGCCCAACGATGCGGCACGTTGCAGGTGTTCTACGACTACAATGCGAAGAGATCCACCAGCAGCCAACTGGACGAGGAGGAGGTGCAGCAGATGGAAGAGGCCGGACACACAAAGATGTCCTTCGGTCAACACTCCCTAGCGGGGTCTCCAGCAGTGGCAGCAGCTGCAGGGCCAAGAGCAGATCGCCAGGAGCAGCTCGGCGGCATCGGAAGCTGGCCCAGCTACATTGAAAATCATAATCTAAGTAAATAAAAATGAATTTCTTAATTTTGCACGTATTTGTGGGTACGCGGCTTGGCGGCGTTTAATTTGAATTGTAAACAAACACAGCTGACAGTATGGCCGTTTAGTCGTTTCGTATGGATTTTCGGTGAACGCCATAAAACCTGGTCACACTAGAATTATAAAACCCTTTCAGCTAGCTAAGGGTTTAGCGCTAGTGAGTACTAGGCGCAAAACAGATCTCAGTGAAGACCGAGCCCTTGTACGGGAATTTACGAAAAATGTTTTTCTAAAACCCCAATCCGCAGCAGACCAATTTAATTTGACAGCTAAGACACCAATTAGTGAGCGCACAGTCCGTCGACGATTAAAAGAATGTGATTTTAAGACTTATAAAGTCAAGGAAGTACCATATAAAACAAAAGCAAACAAGCTCAAAAGACTGTCTTTCGCAAAGGAATATGTCCATAAGCCAAAGGAGTTCTAGAGGAGCGTTCTATGGACAGATGAAAGCTCCTTTGAGTATAATTCATCAAAAAATAAGTTTTTTGTAAGATTACCAATGGAACAAAGCAGGGCCAATATTTACGGGTTCTAAATGATAATGCATTTACTTCTGGAGACAGGCTTTTTGGACAATCCTTCATTCTGCAACAAAGCCAAGAGGATTACATCATTTTTGAAGGATGTTGGTCTTTCTACTTTGGACTGGCCACCTTAAAGCCCAGACTTAAATATAATTGAAATCGTCTGGTCTCTTATGAAACGTAAAAGAACAGTATCGTTGAATAAAACCAGAGAGGAGACCATTTCTGAGGTCACTTCCCTTTGGGAAGAGATATCTTCAGAGACCATTAAAAATTTAATCGATTCAGTACCGGGACGCCTGGAAAAAGTTATAGAAACTAAAGGAAATTATATATTTTACTAAATTATTTTTTTTGCCTTCAGTTTTTTAAGCTTTAACATTGTTATTCATATTAAAAGGTACTTGTCAAAATACTTATGCCACCACATGAAAATTACTTTAGCTTATATATTTTGAAGTTCATAAAACAAAATGTTAAATTCATTATTTTTAAGTTTGTATTAGCACTAAGTAATACAGAATAAACAAGTGAGAAAGCTACAGTCGAGTGTCACCGACTGTGAGATACCCGGTACCCAGTATTGTGCGTGAAATTAAATAACACACCAACATGGAAAAAACAAAAAGTTGACAAATGAAGACAAATGTTGCTAAAAACATGTTAAGCAACGTTCAAAAAAGACAAATTCTGCAGCTGAAAGCAGCTGCCTTACGAATTAATACTGCGCTCGAAAGCACGCAACACTTTTTTTCGCTACTGCCTTTGTGGCTCAGAAGAAGAAGAAGCATTGACAGAAAACTTTATTATTTAATAACTTCCATGTTTATCATCCGATTTTACTCAAATTTTCAGAAAACGTCCGCAAATGCCTACTTATTTTTTTTTTATCTATTTACTTTAAGCCAAAGATTACGACTATAGCTTTTATAAAGTTTTTAACGCTTTTCGGGGGCGGAAGTGGGCGTGGCCAAATTTTAAAACAAACTTGATCTGCGTGCAACAGATTCCAATGTTGTCATTAAATTTGGTAACTCTAGCTCTTATAGTCTCTGAGATCTGTTGTCTCACTCGGACAGACAGACGGACAGACGGACATGGCTAGATCGACTCGGCTGGTGATGCTGATCAAGAATATATATACTTTATGGGGTCGGAGATGCCTCCTTCTGCCTGTTACATACATTCTCGATTGCCACTAACTTATAATACCCTTGTACCCTATGGGTACCGGGTATAAAAATCATTGTCAGAAAAATATTTGTCGGATTATCCGTTGTGCGTGTGCCTGGACGAGATCAAGCAGCTCAGGGTGGAAGTGGAGGCGCCGGGCACATCAACGTAGACCAGCGGAAGCTATATCAGAATAACAGATGCGTGGAGCTAGCGGCCAAGGGAGGCCACTACACCTACAAAGTCACCGCAGTCGTTTCCGACAGCTATCCGATGCAGAGTGCTGAGTTGCGTGGTCAAGAGTCCAGTCTTCCTGCTGTGCTCGTGCGATATTTTAACGGCCAGTCTTGGGAGATAGCCCGTCAGTGAATGGCGCCACCGAACCGCATCAGCAAGGAGGCACTGGCCAATTTCCGGCTGGTCAGGAGCTTGTATCGATTCCTCAAGATCTGCTTGGAGGCCTGTGTGCCCGGTTCGCCCCGGATTTCACTGAAGTGAATGAGCCAGCCACCACGAGCGACAAGGAACGTATGGAAGCCAAGAGTCCCGTGACTGCAGCAATGAGTGGAAGCCATCTTTGGGTCCGACTGTGGCGATAAGGCCTTCTCAAATATCCCGAAGGATTACAAGCTCCGATACAGCGACGTATTTACAAACAAGGAAATATTGGATGTCGCCAAGAGGAGGTCGATTGAAATGTCCCGCTGTGAGGGATAGCAATACGAGCGTGTGGTTGAAAGTATGCAGAAGGCCGAGGCCTAGACGGAGGGCCTCTTTAACGAATCTTGGCTTTGGGCAAAAGGAAGCTCAGGTGCCCCAAGCCTAGGACGGCCAAAAAGTAATGTCCAATTCTTTCTGTCTAAAACCTGAAGTAGAAAAAGAAACCACTATTCGTAATGAATTAGTTTTCCCCATTTCCTTGGCCCCAGGCCAAGGTTCGCTTACGACGAATTCGGAACTAAATTGGTACTACCAGGTGTCGCCTCCAGGGTATCCTCCTGCTTATGCAGAGACGCCAGGGAGCAGCGAGGAGATATGGGAGTGGTGAGTCGGCCCAGGAAGCTCTCCACCTCCATTGAATCGCCCCTGCAGTCGCTGCTGGTCGACCTGCTCATGGCACCAGCTACCTAGATGCCTTCACGCTCGGCCCGTGTGTCATCTTGCGCTTGGTTAAGGAATATAAGCATTAAGCTGTGCCAACTTGATTTAAAAATTCAGATTCTTTGAAATTTGTATTTTTGTATGTGCAAAATGTGTCTTTCCTTCAATAATAACTTAAAGTAAAATCGAGGAAAATATTCATTTTTCCGCTTACCGAATGAGGGAACTAAAACAGGGCACTATGGGGAATTTGACCGGTTTTTTGAACCAAAATTAATAACTCGCTTAGTTTATTAGATATCAACATGAAACTTCACCAATCGTAATTATATATATATAGAAAAATTCTGAATGAAAATTATCCGGATCAGACAACTATATCCTATAGCTTTCATAGGAGACATCGGGTAAAATTTAAGATATCTGCATAAAATGTTGTACACTTAAAATTTATACTCTTTTAACAGAATATAGAACATTTTGTCAAGATCGGATCACGTTTTCCTATAATTTTCATAGAAAGAATCTAACCAAAAACTGCTTTCCATCTGGTAAGCAATACAGCGTTGCCATACAAAAGGTTATGTTCTAAAAATAAAAAATTCTCGCAAAATCGGAAAAAGTGGTATTTTTAATAACATATATTTAAACAAGGATTTAATACTCTACAACATACAATACATATCGTGGATGGATTCTTCTGGACTCACTTTAAATCCCTTATGAAACATGAGACTTTATCCAAAATATGCATTTGCAAGGCTACTTGCATTTTTGTTCTATTAAGGGAACAACACAATTTTTTTCTACAAATGACGTTCACAAACACATAATACAAACCACACAGATTGGAATTCATTTCAAAAATTTAAGTAAAAGTGTTTAGTTTTTCACTTCTGATCACTTTAACTTAGCAAACACAAGTTAATATTACAGACGCCTGTGCTTTGCAAATGTAAAAGCTGTGTTTACCAGCTGATTCCTTTGTTGTGGCGCCCTCTATGAAAATTTCTGATATGCAACCAGCGTGATCGTTTATGGTATATTTTACAATGTAAAAAACGCTCTCGCTGGCCATAAACGCATTATTTTGTTAAAAATGTAACTTTATTTAGTTAGACACCATGCTAGTGATAAAATTAAATAAAATTCTGAACAAAATAGTTCATTTATGGCCAGCGAGAGCGTTTTTTACATTGTAAAATATACCATAAACGGTCACGCTGTATGCAACACTGAATATTAGTGTATTGTGAATGCGTTACACTGAAATTTGTTTTAATTTTCTGACTTATAGAAAATGGGTTTTGGCCAGAAAAAGTGGTCAAATTCCCCATAGTGCAGGGGTCGGCACCCAGACACACACAGTTTTTTAGTGCGTATGTGTGCGAAGCGAACAGACCCGAATGATACCCTGCAGTACCTGTCATCAACGTTTCATCAACGTTTCATCAAAAAAACTTTGTTTTTGTTGATGAATCATCGATGACACTCCATACAAACTGTTGATGAAATTTACATGGGCATGTCCTAGGCTGTCATCAGTGACAAATTCATCAACATTTCATCGATGATTCATCAACAATTTCATCAACATTTCATCGATGATTCATCAACATTTCATCAACAATTCATCAACATTTCATCGATGATTCATCAACAATTCATCTATGATTCATCAACATTTCATCGATGATTTATCAACAATTCATCAACATTTCATCAACATTTCGACAACATTGGTTTTGTTTTACATATATTTGAATTTTTTTTAATATTTTTTGTACATTTTAAATTTAATCTCCTTCGACCTCTCCGCTTCATCCCTTCTTTTGTGCACCGCGTCGAGGTTTTTGGCGTACCTCAGGCACTTAGTTAACAATTTCAGAGCGGATTCCGTAGTGTCTGCTCTACAACTAGCAAAAAAAAAAAACAAAACAACAAAAAACTTTATTTTTACAAATTAAAGTAAATGAAATCCATAACACACAAATATATAACAGCGAAGGAAAGAAATATTATTTCTGCAGTGACCGAAAATAAGAGATTACTGCGACGTGGGATTTATTTTTCCTCTTAAATTGTTTTCACTGTCGGAAAATGTACTCTTTTCTTCATTTATTATATTCGGTCACTGATTTTGTTCACATTTCACCGCATTTCACATTTATACCGAAAATAAGATAAGTACATATGTTTGAATTAATTGTAGTTTTGTTGTTTTCTTCTGTTGTTTTGCTTTGTTTTATTTTACTTGTTAATATTATCCACCACTGTTTTTAATTTAAAAAACTCAACTGCTAGTTTTATTATATTTAAGAAGCACTTTAAACTTTGAACTTTTAACTTAAACAATTTCTCGACTAATCTCTTCAATGCCTTAAGCGCCAGTGAGAGTCGCGAAAAAAGACGCGTGCCTTTGAGAAAAACACAAAGAATACCGACCAAGAACAACGGTTCCGCTTATCCCTATTCCTCTTTTCTTTTGACATGGTCCCGTTTCTGCATCTTTTGTCGCACATGTAAACATGTCATCAACATTTCATCAAACTGTCATCAACATAATTTTTGAAGAGAGAAATTGACCGAGAGAGAATTGAGAGCGAGAGAGTCGGTTTTGACACGATTGAACGAGAGCGTCGGTTCGGCCGAAATTGAAACGTTGATGACAACGGCCTATTGATGACAACTGGTACTGCAGGGTATTAACAGTGTGACGAAGTCACAACACGCCGCCGTAAAATTTAATGTACATAGTAGCATAAGTTAGATTTAGTGTAAATATTAGGCTAAACTTAGTTTATAGACACACACACGGCACGAAGCCTAGCACACCCACACACCTACACACACACGGCACGGACCCAGTCGGACCTTGTAGAACGGGTTGTAAAGAAAAACGGTTCTGAAACGGTTCTATATGCCTCCAATTCTAGCTCAAAAATCGCCAGAACAATGA